>ML841774.1:10144-50492 GCA_009831015.1 Picea engelmannii | reverse complement strand
TATTTAACTTAAATTATAAAGATGAATCACTATAAATATCTGTAATATTTTATTCTAAGTTATTTATTTTGCATGCAACTTTCATTTATAAAGTAACTTCATTATAAAAGTGATCTCGACTTATTCTATAAATGTGGGTCACTTTGTAAGAAAATTATTTGCTAAAGTGAGGTTATTAGAAGGAGGGGTATCACCACATGGACCGATTTCTACTTGCCACTTGGCTCTTTGGTTATTGTTTATTACTTTTTTCAAAATGACATAACTTTCACATCCGAATTCTATTTTCAATGTTGTTTTTTTTAAATAGCCTATTCTTTTGAGATATTTCCATCCATACCTGCAGATTTGTCTTTTTTTGAATATTTTAATATGGTTTATCCCAATGATGTTTTTATTACCAATACCAACTACTTCTCATGGAAATCCCATATGGAATATGTATTAAGAAGCAAAGGATTGAACCATATTACCTTGGGAAAAGAACTAGAACCCACTAATGATGAAAATAGATTCAAATGAGCTAATAAGAGTGATGAATCATGTGGACTAATCAATATGTCGATATCTCCTCATTTAAGGTTTCACCTTTAAGGAATTGATGTTCCCAGTGTAGCTTGGAATAAGCTTGAATTTGTGTTTTCTAAACACAATATTATTTGATCCCACCATATAGAAAATTAGTTAACGACTCTAATTCCTAATGATTTTTATTGCATTGAATATTATTTATCTACGTTCAAAACATTTACACTTTTATGTATAGATTGCAAAAATGATTTGAAGGAAGACCAATGCATCTTTTGTATTCTTTTTAATATTGGTAGTGTATACTTTGTATCTACCTTTAATGCCAGTAGAGATGAATCAAATTCTCTAGAGAGTGCCTATAAAGATCCCACTCTTGAGTCTTTTTGTGATGCTTTGATTAGAGAGAAAGATAAACTTGTGAAAATTGGAGGGATCAACACTACGGGTACCTCTAAAAAATCTTTAGTGTCCCAACATAAAGATAAATCCAAGAATCCAAAGAAGAGACATCCTTGCCACAACAACAATCAAAACAAGGGTCCCAAACCCTCTCCATCAGGGTCTGCTCCTAATGGTCACAAATGAGCAAAATGTAAAAATACGAATATTGATAGACATTGTAACTTTTGTGGGAAAGATGGTCATGTGGAGTCCAATTTTTTTAAGAAGATGGAATCTTTGGAAGTAGTGATGAAGAAACACAACATCAATATTGATTCTTCTTCTTCTAAATCTTCTTCTCATATACATGAACTTTCTGCTTCTAGTGTATCCTTCAATGCAAATTCATATTCTTCTTCTTCTGATGAGTGGCTAATTGATTATTTAAAATCTTATCATATGGATAAGGATAAAACCATATTTTCTACACTTAATGAATGTTAAACCAATAAAATATTTGTTGTTGATGATAGATCTCTTATTGTTGTAGGGTCTAGAAAAATTCAGGTAGATAATGGTAATTTCAATGATGTATTATGTGTGCCAAGTCTTTCCTGCAACCTTCTATCCGTGTATCAAATAACTCATTCAGGTGAAGGTAAAATTGTAGAGTTTTCACCTAAATCAAGGATCTAAAAGATCCTAATCATGTTCTTGCAACTGGAATTGTTGATGATATTACCAAGTTGTAAAAGTCTGACAACTTTGTGTCATAATCTTTTCCATCATTTTTTTTTTCTCATAGAGATGACTTGAGAAAAATTTGGCATGAGAGGTTTGGTCATATAAACTATTGCTCATTGAAGCACTTATTTAATCAAAATATGGTGACCAATATGCCTCTTGTTTCTTGAAGAGATGGTGTTTGTTCTTGTATTTTTCTTGGAAAACATCATCGAGTCAATTATGAAAAATGTGACTCTTCACATGCCTTGGCCCCTTTCCAGCTTGTTCACGGTGACTTGTGTGGTTGTCTTTCTTCTCCTTCCTTTTATGGGTGCAAGTGTTTATTATATTTCATTTATGACTTATTCATATGCACTTTGGTTTTATTATTAAAACTTAAGAGAGAAGTGTTTGACAATCTTTTGTCCTACAAGGCCCTTGTAGAAAAAAATTCGAGACATCAACTTTGAATGTTAAGAATAGATAATGGAGGTGAATATGTGAAATACGTTTTACAAGTTACGTCATTGCATAGGGAATCCAAATGCAACACATTATTCCATATACACTAGAACAAAATGGTGTCGACCAGAGAAATAATTGCATATTAAAAGAAATGGATAATTGTATGATTCAATCTAAGGGGTTAAGTCTTAATTATTGGGTGGAAGTCATTAATTCTGCAAATTACATAAAAAATTGCACTCCCATGAAATATCTAAACAATGTAACACAAAGATAAGCTTGGAATAAAATTAAGCCAGGTGTAAGTGAGTTCTTTGTATTTGGAACTGTAGCATGGCATCACAGTCCTGATGAGAAAAGGAAATTTTTACATCCTAAAAGTGAGAAGTGTATTTTTGTTGGTTATTCTCAAGATTTCAAAGGTTGCAGACTTCTTCAACCTTATTCTAATGAAATTAATATTCGAATATATGTTAAATTTTATGAAACTATCTTCTCCGGTGAGCCTAATTCGACGTGTGTGTCTTCTTTGACCTGTGAGCCATCCTCGACATTTGTTCCATATTATGTTCCTATTCTCATTTATTATTCTTTGGATGATGATAGTGAGGATGAAAATCCACCTTTGTTGTCTCACCTTCCTCCATATGATTCCACTGAAAATGAACTTGCACTAGCACCACAACTTCCTCGATGGGTCTGTTCAACTCAAGAAGCAATCAATGATCCTTTATATTAACATCAAAAAATTCAAAATTTCAATGAGCATCTTATATTTTGGCTCAATTTTCAGAGACTCGTGATCCATAGACATTTGTAGAAGATTTAGGTCATCCATATTGGGATAAAAAAATGAATGAAGAGTATTGTTCTTTAATGGAGAATGATACTTGTGATCATGTACCTCTTTTGAAAGGAAGAAAACTTGTCGTATGTAAATGGGTGTATATAACTAAGTACGAGTCAGATGGAAGTGTTGAAACACACAAGTCCCAGTTAGTTTCCAAAGGATTCTCTCAAGTTGAATGCATTGAGTATAATGAAACATCTTCCCTCGTAGCCAAAATGAATTCCATCCACCTTGTTTTTTGTTTTGTTGCCTCGCATAAATGGGAGGTCCATAAGATGGATGTTAAATATACCTTCTTTCATGGGGATTTGAAAGAATAAATCTACATGGAAAAACCTCTTGGATATGTCCAGAATGACTCCAAACATGGTGTCCTCAAAAAATCTCTTTATGGTATTAATAAATATCCTCGAGCTTGGTATGCTAAAATGGATTTCTTTCTTCTTGATACCAAGAAATTATGACCCTCATGTTTATACCAAGAAATTAGGAAGCCATCTCATAATCCTTTTTCTTTATGTCGATAACCTTATCCTCATTGTTAGTGACCCAAAAAAATTTGAATCATGTGAAAGCCATCCTTAAGAAGAAATTTGAAATGATCGACTTGGGCTATTTTCACTATTTCCTTGGCCTTCAAGTTTTTCAAACCAAGAAATGATTTTTTCTTTCCCAATCTAAGTATGCTTGTGACCTTCTTTGTCACTTTCACATGGAATATTGTAATCCATCTCTATATCCCTTCCATTCAGGATTCAAACTTGCTTTCACTTATATTTATCCTGAATTTGATGCCACTTTGTATCGTCAATCAATTGGTAGACTCGTATATTTGACTCATACCATCCTGATAATTCCTTTGTTGTTGGTATTGTTGCTATATATATGCAAAATCCCCATGAAATTCATTGGAAAGAAACTAAAAGGATACTTTGGTATGTTATGGATACAATTTAGTTTGGGATACATTCCATTTCAGGGGGGACTCCTTTATTGTTTGGTTTCATTGATTTAGACTGGTTCAGAGACCTTGATAGTCAAAATTATACAACAAGTTATGTTTTCATCTGTGGTTTAGGACCTATAACTTGGGCCTATAAGAAACAACATGCTATTGCTCATTATTCAACAGAAGTAGAGTACCAAGAATTAATGCATGCTAAGTATACTTGTGGATTCAAAATATCATTTCAAAGTTTGGATTCCATAAATGGCATCTGAAAACCCTCTGGTGCAACTATCCATGTTCCATAAATATTTCCAAAGACCCATTTGAACATAATTACAAAAAACACATCAAGCTACACATGGACTTCATCTGAAAGATCTTTCATGATCGATTTATTGAGGTGCTCTTTTTCCCCATAGAAGATCAAGTTGTTGACATATTCACAAAGTCTCTTACATAAGTGATTTTGTCAAACTTTGATCTATGTTACAGGATCAAAAGGTTTTCATTAAGGTGGGATAGGCTATAATGCCTCCTTTCTTCTCCTATTGTGTCACCTTTGTAAATCATTCAATCCTAAACCAATTTTTTCTTAAGGGGGGATGTTAGGCTATTTAGACACTTAGGAGTTAGTTAAGATCAAATTATTTTAATGTGAAGTTAGGTAAAAGTGTGTTTCTTTAGTATGCATTAGTATGCATTTGTAGTTAGGAAATATGATGGATCATATTCTCCTTGATCTTAATAACTACATTTATCCATGGATTAACACCTGATTGGTCCATGATCTCTATTTAAAGTTAATGGAGGGTCATATTTCATTGAAAGATTGTGACAAAATCTCTTGTAAATCTCTCTGTAATATTTTCTTTTGCAATAATAAATTGATCCAAGTGGCCACATTGGTTGGGGTCGTGGATATTTCCCCACAAAGGTTTTACCATGTAAAAGCATCGGTGTTTTATTTTTGATCTAGTTGTGTGACTGGTTATTGAAGGTGTTGATCCTCTATTGGAATACATGTGTTGTAAAACACTTTTCTTTCAAGAAAAATCTCATGAAAAGTTCCTTAAAATTAACAACCATTTTTCCCAATGATTGTAACCATTGGATCCCTAATATAACATTAGCACCAAAATTTTGAATTGTAGTCATTGGAATATCCGATAAATACTCCCCCATAGTGAGATTAATAGAATGGAATCTCTCTGAATAATTTATGGTACCTCAATCTGTAATCATTACTTCCAATTCTGGTGCTAGACATATAAAGCAATTGAAAAGTTTGGCTAATTTCTAATTAACAAAGTTTTGGGTACTACCAACATAAAAATAAAAAACATATACATATTTTTCTTTATGATATACCCTTTTATATTGAGAGTTTAAGGAGTGTTAATTCTAGCTAATACAAGAGAATATATGGTTCGAGTAGTCTTTTTTGGTTCTAGATCTTGCAACAATTTCAGTTGTTAATCTTCTTCCTATTCACAATATATAAAGAATAATTTCCTCTCATGGAACGTAGGACCCTTACTCTAGTTGTTTTCATAATTGAAACATAGTCCATTTTATCCTATTTCATCCATTTTTTGAGGTCTCAACCTTGCAATTTGAACAAGATTAGGAGAGGGAGCATGGTGCTCTCTATATTTTTTAGTGGCCACCATTATAATAGACATATTTTTACTTTCAAATTTCCTTTCCACACTAAAATAATGCTCTAGGGATTTAGGTTCCAAGATACACACCTCATATTGTAATCTCTAATTTTAAGTGCCCATAAAGAGATAAAACAAATTATCCTCTAGAATATTCTTTACTATGAGACTAAACTTTTGAAATTGTTGAGTGCACTTTGTAATTGAACCTCTTTGTTGGAGATTTATAAATTCACTAAATAACGAGTTTCTCTTAATAACCCCCATAATGTGCTATAAATTCATCCATAATAATGGACAAAGAGACAATATATTATATTTTTGTCAATAAATCCATAGGTAATCGACTAATTGATTTGGTTCCAAAAACAACAATGCAAGAGTTATCTTTTCTAAAGTTGGCACTTTCTATAGATCCAGGAATTTATCCTTGTAGTATATTGATTTTATAGGATATTTACCATCAAACTTCCTCGTAAATATGTTGACAATTATGTTGCACCTTTATCCCTAGTTGAACCCCCAATGATGTGCATCTTCGAGTGATGAGTGATCATGATTCTACGACCTAATATTTTTGTTTTACAAATGTGTTATAATATTCCTTGAGTGTGACTAGCATTCAAAAATTTTGTTCTCCTTATTTTCATGATTAAATTGGGTCATAATATCACTTTTAGGGAACTTCTCATCTATGGTATGTAAGAGCATGGTATCAATGGGATTTTTTAATCATTCCATCTTTTGATCCACAACTTTTCTATTTTTTCCTCAACTTCCATCTCTTTATCCATCCACTTTTCCATCTTTTGATCCATCAAATTTTCCATTTTATATTCAATTTTTCTTGTACATATTTCATGGAAATGTTCCAAATTAATTTTTCTTGACGCATTATCACTGATTTCATTCAATTGGTTCCTTAATTTGGATACTTGGTTACATAAGTATTCACATTCTTTGGAAATCATGGATGAGTTATTTTGAGGTTTAGCAGGTGTATAATGTTTTCCATCACCTCTTTACAAGTGAGACAAAATTAATATTTATCCTCTATTTTCTTTTTACTGTACCTTTTGAATCACCTCCAATAGATCTTCCAATCAAAATTTATGCAAGTTCCACTTTAACATACCTTTCTAAAACCCTATTTTGGATGTATTTTGCAGGTTGACCATACATATGATATAAATATGAAATTTATAAACCTATGATTTGAAATTTAGATATGTTGTATCTTGATATGTCATTACAATTCCATAGGTTTGGCTAAATTTTGATATGCCATGAAAACGTTATGGTAACTTTCCCAAAACTTGTTGATTTCGTCCCTTTCAAGGGAGAAAAATTGTACTTACTACCACATGTCCAATTTTCCATATCTACTTTTGAAATTTTTATCTAAACTACTATGGTCAATATTGTATTCAATACAACTAGTGTCTCTCAATTGGGATCTTTTTATAATCAATTATGACTATTTTACCTAGAACACCTATTTGAGACTAGTTTTAGGACAAGTCAAAACCCCTATCTTCCACATCATGTAACTTCAAAAGTATAGTGAAATAGAATATACAATTTGTACCATAGGTATTGCACTATGTTGTATCAGGCTCTCAAAAAAGTCTTTATGAATCTTCCTAGAAAACAATTATAGAGAAAATGCCAAGATGGCTTGTTTGAAGGATCCAAACCCAAGGATTATATGTTCTGGTACCAAACGTTATGCACCAAATTCCCAATAGAATAAAAATATAAAAATAAGTAACTCAACACCTTGAAAATGCGAGAGAAGAATGAATGATAATCATGTTCGAGGGTGCAATATTTGTTTACAATGTAACAAATGCACAAGATGAGGTGATATCTAAAACTAGGGATCCTTCATATATATAGAAGACAAAGGGTACAATCAAAGTTAAGGAAAACACTAATATAACAATAGTAATGCAATAAATCAATATATATGGATTAATGAAATGCATGCACATTTTTATAACATACAAATATTCTTGTGAATTAAAAAAAAGTAGGATTGTCTCATTTCATCTACATGTTGGATTAATTGGCTACTTTGGTTTTAGCTTCAGAGTGATGAACTTGGTGGTTTGGATTCAACCTTAGCATTAATTCTTGACATTGTAATTTCAAGGTTTTTCTAACTTTATCTATTAAAAGTAAATAAACATTCCAACATTTGAAAAAATAGTGGCACACAATATCCAATGTTATCTACAACTATAAAAGACTTCAATAAATTTCATCATTTCGATATTAAACCAATGTCTTAAAGTAGACGTGTGCATTATATTTTTTAGGAAAAGTAACATACCACTCTTAGAATAAAGTGAAATTTTATGAATTACACAAATTTTCCATAAATAAAATTTATACATTCCAGAAGCTCATTTGATTCCCTATGTTTCATTTGTTTAGACCATATTCAAATAAGTTGTGCATGTACCTATAATAATTCCTCCTAGTAAGGGGTGGTAGGTGCATGGGGAATCATTCTCAATCTCGATGGAAGATTAGAATTGAAATACTCATGGTGTCTTGGAAATGGAAACAATAATCAAGAAGAGGCGTACTCCCTTCTTTAAGGTTTGAAATTAACTCTTGATCACCAAATTCATTATATCTATTATTTGGGACTCCTTAGTTGTCATTTAGTTTATGATTAAGGAGCCAAGTTCAAGAAACCCTAGGTTCAAATTGATCCTCTTGAGAATAAAATAGGAAGTGGCTCATTCTACCTACATCACGTTCTTGCACGCTATTCAAGATAAAAACAAAGAAGAAGATCTTTTGGAAAATAAGGCTATTGATGAAAGTTTTGGGATGATAAGGGTAAAAGATTATCTGCATTTCCAAGCCATCCATTATCTTGTTCAATCCACATTTCAAGTACCTCTATGCATATGGTTTCATTATTCATCCCCGTTTTTGTACCTCTCCCATTAAGATTAATAATGAATAAGGGATGGACAACCGATTTTCACATGAACCATTCAGTGAATGATCTAGAATTTAAAGGAAATGGAAGTGATTTTATTTGCATAGGTGGGACAATGTGTTTTTATTTTAAATTTATTAGGTTATGAGAGATAATTGGATACTTTGTTTCCATTCCTTTTTCAATTCTTTGTCTCCTCTCATTTTCTAGGTGGGATTTCACCCAATCTCTTGTTAGTCTGTATCTTTTGCAAGGATTTCTCCTTTTCTTTGGTGGGATGTTTTTCCCTTGGGGTCTTTGTATCTTTAGCCTTGTTGGCGGTGAAACTCTTCATATGCCTTTTTTCTAGTCCAATTTGTTGTTTTCAAAGAGTCTCCCTACTATGGGGGTGCGGTGAAACTCTTCATATGCCTTTTTTCTAATCCAATTTGTTGTTTTCAAAGAGTCTCCCTACTATGGGGGGATAGGATTTGTCTTCTCTTTTTTAGCTCTCTTTGGGGTCTTCTAGTTTTGATTTTGGAAACTCACAACATCATGCAATCCTATATATGTCCTATGCCTAGAATGGGAAAATAATAAATTGTCCAATTTTTATAGGTTCGCAATGAGGTAATCAAGGAGAATAATGAGCACATTGTTTTGTGGCTTTATAGGTTCACAATGAGGTAATCAAGGAGAATAATGAGCACATTGTTTTGTGGCTTGAAAAACTCCCATTAAATTTTCTAGTACAACAAATTTCAATGGTCCCTCCTTACTAAAATTCTACATGAATTTTGAAGCATATGATCCCACCTTACTCATCAATTTATGTTCTTTGACCCTCATTTGCATAAAAATCTCCGTTTATTTTTCTATATCTATTTATATTTAAACATGTTATTTAATTTTGGATTCCTCTTAAATATTGTTTATAACTCCGGTCCCATGCAAAGCATCTTAAGATTCATATTAGTCTGCAAGCCCATCGGGTCTAATCTATCATATTATCATCATCGAAAATATATTTTGTATTGATCATAAGAACTTTTCTTAATATGAGGCTTGAAAGACTATCATAATCTCATCTTCAAGTTTTCTCCATCCAAAGAAGAAAAAAACTTCAAAAAATTCTCCTCTGAAAAGGGTTCCTACACAAATCCTATCGAATTTCCCTTTCCATACTCAGCTTTCTTGGAATGTCAAAATTGCATAGATCCTTTCGATGAACTTTTTTCGATAATACTTTTCTAAAAGTCGTTTTCGCGAGGTTTCACAGTGACAATTTATTCCACTTAACTCCTCCCGTGGGATTAACTTTAAGTTTTAGGTTTTATCATTTTAAAGCTTTTGGTGTGGAACCAGTTTAAAATATCCCCATCCCCATCCCCTTTTATTATTTTCTTTTGTTAAGTTTGTCTTATCATGCTTACCAAGACCAATACCCGACTATTCAGTGAAGGATTATTTTTTGGGTTTTTCTCACCCATAAGTTGCTTGTATTACTTCTGACCCAACTTTTCTGAAAAATTTCTCTCAATATACTATGTTGTAAGCCTGTCCTAACTATTAAGTTAACCTTTTAAAATATTCCCGCATGATTACCTTTTCGACACTTATACTATATCACCCCAAAGGTTAGTTTCAAAGGTTAGTGACAAAGCTTTTATCAATGAAAAATACTTATAAACCAAGTATACCGTTTTCCTTTTTCCAATCCCACATAGGTACTCTTCCCAAGGATGAACCGTGAATATTCGTTCGAAGGGTCTTCATTGCATCATATCATTAGCTAACTACTCATTCTCTTTCCAATGTAGTTTTCTCTGAATACTCTCTCCCGAATTACATGTTTTTGAATATGTCTCTCCAAAAATATTATTCCAATAGTGTTATCCCGAAAAGAATCTTTGAAAATAATTTATCCGATATCGATATTCCCAACAACACAAATTCTCAAGCAAAGGTCTTTCTGATAGCATCCCTCCAAAAGATTGCATCTGATGACGTTAGTGGCCCTGTATGCTTCCATTTTTCTATATGGTAGAACCTATTCGTATCGATTATAGGAGTAATAGGCAATGATTATACATCAAGAACCTAATTTGAACCCCGTAATAATCATTGTTCAAATAATTGAGCATAAAAGAGGTCTATGAAAAGGGTTTCCTATCTTATTGAGATTTTCAACGATAAAATACAATGTATCCTTGAAAGCAAAATCTCTAGATGTTGAAATCATAGACAAGAAGAGGAAAGGAACACACAACAAATGTTGTCACCCAAGTACAAATTTGATAGAACTTGTTGTTATTTGACATGAACTGCTTCAATGGGTTGGAGGATTGTCCAACCCAAAATCATATCTAAAAAATATTCATCAATGAGGATTTTCCCATGGAAGATGAAGATCCGACAATATATCGAAATATCAAGAAAAGTGGATTATACACTTTTGTTGTGAGACCTCCGCTCTTCCCCTTCAATGATCCTTCAAGATGGGTTTTATCTCATTTGGAAATGGTTAATGATCTTAAATCCTCAATAGCCTCATTGAAGTGAGACGATATTCACGCCAAATATCACATTCAAGAACATAATGCCTACCTAACTAATAAATTCATGGATAGATTCAGAGAGGACCAACTTGAAATGGTTGAATTAGTAAAATAATGGTGGAATGAAGACAATGAATTCACTTAGAAAGACAATAGATTGTATCTGATAGAGCACTTCAAGAAACCTTACCAGTTGCTAACGTCCATGACCTGCAGGATGTACAATGAAGATACATCCACACATTCTAAGTTAGAGTGGAAACCATTGACATATTGTATGGGCAAGGCAGGATAGATATTCAACTGGGAATAAATCCTTTCACTCAACTCTTTTCTAAATGCCAAAGAAGCCCCAAGACTAAAAAAACTAGGTTTTTACATGTTCTCATATTTGATAGATGTTGTTTTCTCTTCCATACGTTTTCCTTGTATGGGATGGGATTAGAACACTATCCTACCTCTTATCTATGTAAATTTATCTAAATTATTGGATAATAATTATAATACATATCTATATGATATATGCGACCATTTCCTAGATCCATTATTTGTTGTCATATTCAACCATTAGCCTCATATATTATCTCAAGGAGTTATTGAAGCCCTTAAATACATAGGGGATTGGTATATGGGAAAAAGTTACACCTATATTAGGGTATTTGGTTGTTCACATGCCCCACATATTCCTCCTAAATGTGTTCTTGAAAATATATTAGGAAAGGAGACACTCTAGCAGATAGTGGAAGAATGGATAACTTCACCTTTTGTTGCAAGTTTCAAGATAATATGGCTCAATTTTCCCATCAAAGTAGGAAGGTTCACCCTACTAAACATTCCTCATGCTAGAAATGAATATGTAGTCCTGAAATAACTATGTTTATGCACAAGAGAAGCCAAGATACATGATCCCAAAGGAGTTGTAAGAGATCATATTAAATCTATGGGTTTAATCCACCTTTTGTGCATGGTGCAAATAATTCAGAGGATATCTTCTAAGGAGCCTTTTTTCTAAATATTTATTGGATAGAGCTTGGGATGGACTAGAAAAAGAAAAAGTACAGCTAGAGGAAGAAGGAAAAAGAAAGAGAGCCAAAGAATAGTGGTAACTACTGATGTTCATTGAGAACAAGAAATAAGAGGAAGGAAAGAAAGAGCAAGCAACCAAAGAAGAAGAAATGTTTAAATTAAAGGAAAAACAAAAGGAAGAAAAGGATAAACAAAGAGAGGATTAAATAAAAAGAAAAAGAAAGAAGAATCAAAGAAGAAAATGACATAAAACAAGGAAAAGGATGAATTAGAGGAAACGAAAAAAAAAGAGTTAATGGAAAATAGGATAGAACAATATGTATCCTGAAAGGATAGAGAAGAACAAGGAATAAAAAAAAAATGTTGTAGAAGAAGAATAGAGGAAAAATGAAGAAGCAGTCTGAAGAGTTGTTAAAGAAGAACATAAAAAAAAAGGAGGAAGGAAGAGAATTTTCAAAAAGATGAAAAGCATAAGAAAAAACAAATGGAAGAAGATAAAAGAAAAGAGACCATCCCTAGTAATGTTAAGGGGATTACACTATTGAACTCACCTATAAATGTTGGTACACCATTGAGAACAATACTAGGAGAATAATTTTACAAATAAAAAATGGGAATTGAGAAAAGGTCAAACAAAAGAAAAATGAATGAATACACTTCCACCAAGGAACCAACAGACAAAGTAATTTCATTACTTTAGACAACTATAAGGAAAGAGTAGCATAATTGGAGGAGCAAATAAAGTTCCATAAGCTTATTTAGAGGATGATTTTAAGTAGTAAGTCATAGAGACTAAATGGTTGCAAAAATAATAATTAGATTCCCTGAAAAGGTCACATTCACACAAAAAAGAAATAATAAGAACAGAGCACCAAGGAGAAATTGATCTCTTGGAGAAATGAAAGTTGAAGGTTATTGAATATGTAGAGAAAATTCAAAAACTTGAGAAAGAGTTGGAAGAAATAAAGTAGGGGGAGGATGCACTAGAAAGTGTGAAAGAAGAATCTAGCAATGCTAATGAAGAGTTAAGAGAAGCACAAATAATCTTATTCACCCAGTTGAATGTTATCCAATATTATGAGGTCGAAATTGTCATCCTATTTGATAGGCTAGATGAACTAAAGGGCCAATACATAGAGACAAAGAATGATTTTGAAAAAATAATTTATTGGTATTGTATACATTAAGAACCCCCTATATATATTTTCACATTCACCAAGAAATAGCAGAGGAAGACTCAAATGTTGATGGATCGATGGAAAAATTCATGTCAATATGTTAAAAAAATCATAAGCCTCTCCAACAAATCATGTGCCGAGATGTGGAACTTTGTTGATGAGTTGTTAGAGAAATTCAATATGTCATTCAATGAGGAGCTCGCTGAAGAAGGACTGAGCAATTTGAGGATAGAATAAGTGGAAGATAACATAGATAATAGTAAACAATCTATTGAGAAACTAATATAATTCAACAAAGGCATCCTAATAAAATACTTACTACAACTAATTAGACAAGCTACATATGCAAATTATTTTTTGAATAAAATCCATCGAGACTTGAAAAAAGAAGTTGTAGATAGAGTATGCGACAGAGAGATAGAACTAGAAAATATGAAGCTAAAAAAGATGGAAGAAATCACCAAGGAATACAACCCATGGATGATATATGTAGAAGATTTAGCCTTAAAGAAAGCTTCCTAATTTTTTTATAATTTATATTTATTCATTGTATTTGGATTGTATATAGAATAAGAGAAATTGAAGTTATAAGGTGTAATTGTCATCTAACAAGATGATAGTTAAAGAATGTAAAGAGATGATCTTGTTTTATAAAAGAGAGGTCCACAGAAGAGTAGATGAATTTGTCCCGTTGTATGATTGGATGGTACTATGTTCACAATTGTGTATGGAACTATTCTACATACACTTTTGTTGATGAGTTGCTTGAACAATTATCATATGAACTGTTTCTATGCTTTTATTTTGAGAGACTTATGCGCTTATGGTTTGTAATGGATATAGGGATAATGGTGTAGGTGTAATCTACAACTATTTGTTATTTTATCTATAGCTTTATTTTTTTAATATGTTACTTATTGCCATGAACTATTTCTCAAGTGAGTGATGTAATTTATATTGTCTCTATATTGTTAATATTTCTCTTGATAAAGATAAGATATGATTATATTAGAACAATTAGATAGTTCAACTCGATTTCAAGAAGAATTGTTTGGAGGAATATTTGTCCTCGTTTTTTTTAATCTAAAAAGATTAAGTGGAAACTAGGCTCACATACTAGTCAAAATTGTCCATACCAAATGAGAGCAGGCATAATTTTGACCTACCATCAGGCATTTTCCCTTACCTACTTGGCAGGACATTTGGACCCATGAATCGAATTGGCGCTACAAGAGGGTCCATCAATATGAATGGCTAGAAAAGACTCGCAAAAAACTGCCCATTACAATCCTTGAAGAAACCCATCTCATCGTAGTGAATCTCATACTCCAAACCTTGAGCATACACTCGATCCACATATTACTTATATCCCTACACCTACGCAAACTCTAAGTTGTCAAAGAGAGCCTTAGTTTGATCCTCTGATATTTAGTTCTCCCAAATTGAGCCATGGTCAGATCACCCAACTTCAACAATATTCCCATATCCTCACTTGAGTAGTAAAACAAATAATGGGACTTGAACCCGAAGAGTTTTATCTTCCGTAAATACAAAGAAAACATCAAACTAAAACGTTAATCGATATTATCTCCATAATATAGGTTGGTAGCCAAAGCATTGAATCCTCTAATTATTGAATTTGTAACATCCTTAGAGGAGTAACTAATCATGTGGAATTAACCTTGGAATGGTTTTTATCCCTCAACATTGTTCAACTGGTTTTTATCCCTCAACATTGTTCAACCACCTAGTAGCCTCAGTTCTCCTCCAATTACGCCTAGATATGTGTTTGAAGGAGAACACTTGGAGGAAGAAATCTTAGGTGATAATCCAGGATGTCCTAGAGTCATGGTAGGGAAAAATTACAACAAACCTGCTAATCAACTGTGGCTTGCTCAATATGTTGTTTTCATCCCTGGAAGTACTCACCCTTTTCCCAAGTATTATGTGAAACATTTTCCAAAATATGATTCTGAAAAGAAATATTTAGTTGAATGTTTTTTATGCTTGAATCTATTAGGACTAAAATGACAACCTCATGAAGATATGAATCCTCCTGTTTTTTTATAGAGGTGGTGATCCTCTTTGTCTTATAATCTTCTTTAATAACTTTAGATTAAGAAATGATATAGGACCTTAATATAGTCCAATCTTTTATGCTCAAAGAAATATAAAAATGTTGAAAAATAAAAGATTTATTTTTAGGAGAATTATTGAGAAAAGACTAGGAAACTCACATGTTACACAGTGCAAAAAATAAAATAAAAAATTGCACATCCATCAAAGTGAAAAAAAATATTTTTGATGAAACATAAAAAATAAAATAAGATGGTCCAGACACATAACATAACTTTTTTCAATTAAATACTTGTATAGATAAAGAAAATATTATGATGAATCAATTTCAAATATTTTATACTTAGTAGTTAGAGTTATAAAATACAATCAAAACTGATCCTGACTTAGTTCTCTTAGGATTTCTCAAAAAATAATAAAGTCTGTTACACTTCTTTTGAAATTTAAAGGTGTTTATCCAAAGGACTAAGATTGAGGTGCTCACAGACCATAAATAAAACATATAGAATAAGGCAGAACACAGAGAGAAGAAGGTGGGTGGATGTCGAACAAAAGAATCTGGAAAGAAGACAAAGAGAAAGTTATCAGGATTTGGTTATACTTTTATATTCAAAGAAGAAGAATAACTAGATGAAAATGGATAAAGAAATAAGAATGTGATCAATATGGACTTACTATGATGGTATCTCTCACTTTATCTACTCGTTGGTGCTTCCCTTATATTATTGTTGGTTGTGGTTGGATTACTGATCATAACTTCCTCTGCTGGAATTTCATAAATATTGGTGATTGAGGCATTCAACCATTCTTAAATAAAGTCCCTTAATAGAGAAATGCTTACTTCTTGTTTTATATTAATATTAAAAAACTCCTTTTCAATCTCCCTAACGTCAACAAAAAAAATCTATAATATATTTTCAATGTCTTCATTCTTATTTGTATATTCGACAAGCCAGTTGTCAATGCCCTCATGTGTAAATTCCATCATATTATCGAAATTTTCAGCTGGTGTCCTTTTTAATACTTCAATATACTCTTCAAAATCATGTCTAGTCATGACGATAGAGTTTCAAAGTACTTAGGGTATGGGACTTCAATGGTAGTTCCAACAATGTCCAAATCAATACTTTTTAAATATGATTCATTTTTCCTCCTTGATAAGTCAGTCAATTGGGATATTAGACCTTTTCATACTTTAATTTTTTGTATCGAGTAGGATTTCAATTGTTTGATGTGGCTCAAAGAAGGTATATTTTATTTTTTTATCATCTTCTCTGTCATTGTCGAAAATATAGTTTTGAACCTCAAAACTCCATTAGTATAGAACCCTTCATCGCTTTTCAAATATAAGTTAAAATATTATTTGGTATTTTTAATTCTTAAACAAAGACAGTATTTTGGTATTTTTAATTCTTAAACAAATTCTTGGCCATATCCCAAAATTTTATAATTAATGACAGTCTTTTCCAAATATTTTGTTCAAAAAAATGGTGGGTGGTCATGATTGAACTGGAAATTACTTTGACCCTAAAACTTGATTATGGGTTTTCTTGAAAACACTTTCCAAGATGAATCATGGAAACAAGAGAAGCCAAAATATGTGGAGGCATGAGGGTTTCCTCCAATTATTTAATTCTTTCTTTCAACTGGGTGTTCTCTTCTTCTGTGTGTGCAATTGAAACATCAAGTGTGTCTCATGTAACTCTATGAATGGATGATAATTTTGAAGGTAACATATCCCATGTGTCAATGGTGGACCATATATTCCCTCTCTTACTCTTTGTGGTTCTTTAGAAAACTAATTATTTAGATTCCTTATCAAAAGATGCATTTTGTACTGCAAATGTCTCCTCATCAGAAAATGTTCTGTCTTGGATCATGAGTGGGGAGACATGTTGTACATTTTCTTGAGATGATATTTCAACATCTAGGAAAGTAATGTTTTCAATATCCACATATAGGTCCATGTTATCCAATAATAAGTCATCTTCTTGAGCATGTATCTCATCCCCTTCCCGCTGTGGACTAGTTATTTTTGTTTTGACTTTCAATTTATTGGAATTCTCTAGGTTCCATTTAGGAGGGTTCCTATGTTCATCATCACCTGAATTATTTCTATGGATTTTTATTGAATGGGATGTTCCTAGTTACAAATTTGCCTTTGGAAAGGCACTCCTCCTAAATAAAACTGGTAATTGGTCACTTTTATCATTCGAGGGTCTACCTCCTTCTTTATGATGTTCAGTTGTGCTTATGACAATTTCTATGTATTCAATATTTATGTTGGATTCTTGATCACTAGGATGGTGACTTCCATTTTCTTCATCATTAGTAATGGATGGTTTTAAAAGTGCAAGGATAAGCCCAACTTAAAGCAAGTGATTATAAAACATTTGGTTTGGATCGAAACCCTTGATTTCTTCTACAAATTTTAGGTTGAAATTCTCAAAATAGGAAGCATATTCATTGATTTTCAAAATTCCCTGGAGGAGAATTTCACAAACTTTCCATGGAAGAGGTATGAACTATTTTTTCCTTTTCTCAGACAATGTATGAAACCATAATTTATATTTCCAGGCTATTTCAATGAGAATCAATTTTTCATATATATAATAGGGAAGGAAGATAGGTTTTTCAATGGAGAAGAAAACCATGATGATGTTATAATCTTCCATTTTTTCCTAGAACTCCACTTCCCTTCAAAAAATTTGTCATTTCTAATGACCACTGCAAAGTGTCTTCACCAAATAAAATTTATTAAACTTAGATACAAAATCTGAATACACCTCATAAAAATGACGACCAACCCTATGCTTCCATAAATCTTGGTACCACATAGTCACAGGAACAAATTTTACTTTAATTCTCTAAGCAATGTTTAAGCCCCCAAAATTATGGCAATATGTAATGGAAAATATCAAATAAGATGACATGTAAAACCTTTTATCAAACTTAAAATTAGTGACTTGTGGAGTGATTTCATTTGATATTATATTCACCCATTCAATGTAGGATGCTAGTCAAGGAATTGTTTCTATAGAATCTTGGCCAACAATTCGAGTAAATAAGTAGGCAATTTCCTTAGAGGGATCCTTAAAAGAACTCACCTGAATTCTTGATATGTCTTCAGGCATTGTGGAAGGGTCATGAAAATATTCTCGAAGAATATCTAATTCATTATTCTTTCTTTTTAGTAAGTTTGTTACTTCCTCTCTTTTATAGACCATGTTCGACTTTAGTGATTTCAACATTTCTCTAAATATTGAAGATGCCAATGAGATAGGATAACTATTCTACAATGAAATAAATATTTTGTTTTAAATGAGCTTTTAGACACACCATGTGATGACATCATTGCACTCAAATACTTCTGGAACACACTCAGTGTTATAGCAAGATTTGCCTGACCATTGTTATCTTGCATAGAGAGCCTTTTTCCATTTCCTTATGCAGACTTGTCATCCCTTTTTAATGAATCTAGAGAAAAAAATAAATATTCTTCCACATATATGTGCCCTATCTGCTATACAACATGCATATACGCAGGCTTCTCCACTACAGCCCGCATACATCAGGATCTGTTCTAGAAAATACAAAAATGGAGTTAGATTTCCATGTCATGACATGAGATCTATGATCCTTGGCCTTCCACATACTAGAAACGTTCTGACTCGACCCTTTAGTTGCATTTTGAAGACTATAAAATCACAATTCCAAGCTATGGAAAAGAAGAGAAATCATTCAACTTTGAGAGAAAAGTTACTTTAGAGAAATTACTTCATATTGAGTCTGCATCCCTTTGTCCCTCAAGTTTGAACATAGTGTTCACCCCCCAATCTCTTTACCTATTGATGAGAGAACCTCATTGTCTCTCTCCTATGAGATTGCCTTTAGTGGAGGATTGAAGTGGTGGAGGCCCAGTTGGAAGAAACTTGGTTTCTTAGTTTTGAACCGTGCCGACACAAAAGTTTGTAATGTTGTCACTTATACTGATCAATTATTAATAGAAATACTCCTTTCCCATCCTATTGGTATCATGAAAATATATGATTATTTTCCATGGGCATGTTTGTAATGTTTATTAACGGATTATGTTATCTAATGTGTTAATCCCTGTATATTATCACTATGTACTTTCTCTTCTTGTTTGCTGAGAACTTGTTGTAGGTATAAAGCTTTGGGTCGAAGTGCTCAATGGTGGAATATCATCGAATGTTGGATCGAGGTAGGCCTCTTTCTTATCTTTCACATTAGTTTATATAACATACAATGGAATTGAGTTGATTTATGCAGTCATACCTGTATGTTGTGGTTTACCCTTGCCCATAGAGAGTTTTTCCCTCGTAACAAAAATGGTGACTCCACTAGGAAGAGATCTTCCTTATAAGGTATTTCCTTGAACCCTGGGTTGTTTTCTTGCCTTCTTGGTATTCTGCTTGAGTTATTTTGTTTATACACGATAGAATTTAGATATCAGGTTTCTTTTCAGTCCATGCATTTTCTCTTTAATATATTGAAAATACAAAAAAAAACAGGCATTTTCCATCGATTGACATTTTTTTCTTTGAACCTTTATCATTATCTTAGTGAATTTAGGGAAAGATTGCATTTTACTTCTGAATTGCATAGTTGAAATTGAAAATTGCACTGTTCTTATTAACATATCATTCATTGAAAAAGTTAAAGATAGACTTTGCATTATATTCATATATGTTTTCTTGCAGAGTCATAACATCATGAGTTTCACTTCCATACCCTTTTGAGTAATCACGACCAACAAAATTTACACTTTAAACTAAAATTTATTAGTCACGATTTTATTTTTAGGGTGGACAAACTAGTCTAGGATTTAGTGCCTTGGAATAGGATTTTGTGAGTAAACTTCTCCAAGGAAATTAACTCAACATACGTGTGTGAGACAAGGAGTTGAGAATTCCATTGTATAATTGGTAAGATCAAGAGACTCTGCTCACACCAGAGTTAATCACAAGGTCGCGCGAAGTTAGTTGAAGGGATAACCCTTGGATACTCACCTAGATTCAAAGATATTGATGTGGATTTATTAGTATTTGGGGATATTTCTAGTACCCATACCTCTATGAGAGACGGTGCTTTCAAGGTTTTGGCTTTGATACCATGCCCATACGGTGATCCAGACTTATCACTGCTCACTTGTGCATCAATTATACAGTGGTTTATTAGTTGTTGGATTTAGGTATCTCACAGGTTACTTGCAGGGGTTATTCTGCTTGTACCCTAGGTCAGATAGGGGTCAGACAACACAAAACCTTTATGGAGGATTACCTCTCCAGGGGGATCTCACCGACTAGTTGTTAATCCCACGAGGGTCGTTATAATTGATTATGTTACCTCCAAACTTTAGTGGGGAGTCTCAAGTCCCTCTTGTATGAGACATACCTTCTTTAGAAAGGGAGGCCGCTCAACCACTTTAGCCCGTTTGCATGCATATCGACCGTTTGACTTTTTGGTATGCTCTTTCACTACTAGTTGGCCTTAGGAGTCTCTTTTGAGTCTCATCATCATGGATAACAGAGTTTCTTTTTCTCCCTCATTCACTTCTACCTACCCCATGATGCCTACTCACTTCATGGGGATGGACCCTTCCACTTTTTACAATGGTACACAGAACTACAATGCTCAGTGCGCACCTTGGGTCCCTAGTCATTTTTATGTTGATATTCCTTCAGCCATGCAATCCTCTCCCTGGCCCACATATATGAATCCTAGCATTGGACTCGGGGTCATCATGGCTCTGATGCCTACTTCTTCGTTTGATATGATTCGTGTCCCCAGGGGAGGTTGGAACCTTTCCCCTTATGGATCCAATACTAGATATGCTCTTTCAGGAGATAGTACTCAGATGGGTGCTTATCCCACTTATTACCCCCCACCCATGTATCTTTCCTCCGCCATGTCAGTTCCTTCGAACAATTTTTCCATGACAGGTCCTAAAGTACTCCCAGGTATTTCATATGGGGAGAATCAATTATACGATTCGGGAAACCCTCTTTATGGGAACCCTTCACAAGGGGGAAACATATATACTCACTTGAATAATTCTTATCCTACCTCGGTCTCTTCACAGACCTCAGTGACAATGCCCTTCCAAACCTCTTCGGACCATTTTGGCATAAACCACCACTTTTCTGGGTAGGGACAGGGGGTACACCAGGATCCTTTCTGGCCTGCAATATTTTAGAATCAATCTTTCCCTAGACCTTGGAATAAAATGTTGCAATCTATTGTCGACCCAGTCACTGTTAGTCATACTGGTGCTCCATCACCAATCTCTTCCAGTCATGTTGGAGATGAGTCGACGTTTTCTACAACTTATGTCGACAACTTTCTCTCAACCTCTACCAATTGTGTTGGGTGAACCATCCTTTTTACCCCAACTCATAGCCATGTCACTTCTCCAACCTCTATTCATCATACAAGAGAAGACTCTCTTTCCCCTACTAGTCACATCGATAATCCTATATGTCTCAGATGTAATCCTAAATTCCTCTACAGGACTTGTGAAGGAAGTCACCTTACTCGTTTGTGTCTGGCTACTACCAGGATACCAAAAACATGGGGCTCACCCAAGAGCCCTTCAGATTCTGCGACATCCATGGTTTCTCCTCACACCAATTCTCCTTTGATCATCTCAATGGTTCCACCGATGAAATACTCACTCGGCCTCATCCCCTTTGTCAAGGGTGAAGTGTCTCTCACCCCCGTTAATATGCATCCTCTTCAACCTATAATTGAAGAAGTGGCCACACCAGTGAAATATTTGGTCAATCCTACTCTCCCTGAAGAGAGTGATGCACCTTTCAATCATGTCATCAACATTCCAAATCCTCTCCCTTCTGAACAAGAAAGATTTATTCTTTCCCCAAATTCTCTCCCTCCAAGTCCTGATGAGGTTCTCTTCGATTGGGATGACCTGATAGGGAATCCCATACCCCCACCTATGTATTTTCCATTAAGAGAGATTATTTGAATCATCACAGAGACTATATACTCCATTAGTACTTTCTCCTCCTCGACTTGGAGAGATTTGGGTTTCCCAAGATTTTGTCAACTATCTATAAGATACTGAATTTTCGTAGAAGACCGGGACGGGAGCCTTGGCCTCCCCCTTTTCATGTTGATTATAAAAACATAAACGAATCTTAGTTAAGATCTTTTTTGACTCGTCTAAAAAACTGAAAATATTGCTCAGTGATTTGTCCCTTTCACACTCGTTAAATTGGATTTGAAAGGTCATGAGTCTTAGTTAAGATCTTTTCCGACTCATTACCAAAAATAGAAAATATCACCGAGTGAACTTGTATTTTTCACACTAGTAAATTGGATTTGAAAAGATGTCTATTTGGCACAAGTTTACCCCTTTTTCACACCAAATAGACTAATAGACATAAAAAATTGACATTTTTTGGTGTTAAGTTGTGATTGCATCCAATGCCCTCGCTTGCAATATTGATCCATTAGCTGGTTCTCGCTTTGCGTTATAAACCATTGTCTAAGCAGTCTGTACATCCTCAACCAAGAAGAGCCTTGTTGATGCAGGAGCATCAAACAAAGCCAAGGCATTCGCCTAGCCAAATAAATAGTTGGACATGCGAATGAAGAAAAGGGGCACGTTTTTATGAAGACCATTTTGAATTTTGAAACCAAAAGGCATTAATGTAATAGTTAGGAGGAGCGTACTTGCATTTATGTCTTGGAGATAGGAACATATCTGGAGAGATTATTCTCATCTATTAGATGTAATAGGAATTTAAGTCTGTTTAATGTAAAGTAGGTAGATATGAATGTTAGATTAGATAGTTTAAGAGTGTAGGAGGGAAAACGAATATAGACACCCTCACCCTTATATCATTGTATTATTATGATCATCATTCAGAATTCATAAGGTGGAGAGTTGTAGTAGAGAGCTGTAGAGAAGAACCCATGTACAAGAGCACTTGAGTTATAATATGAAGCTTTGACTCATTTTCATGGTGTTATGATGTTTACTGTTTGCCTTTGTTAAATGGTATGTTTACAGTTGTTTTATCTCTCTATTTACACATTTGTTCAATGTTGTGTTGAATGTATGATTTCATGTTGAATGTATGAAGTCTGCAAGAGGGGTATAATGAGTTTCAATTGTTTCTCTTCCTGAGAATTCCTACAAGGAGTGCAGTGAAACATCCACAAGGTGTGCGTTGACAAGGGTCTAAGTTTTATCTCAGAAAGCTCAGGAGAGATACCATTGTTATCATACCAACATAGTTGTAGGTGAAGCATAGAGTCGTGCAAGGTGTGCATAGGCTACTTGAAGCCTTATAAGTTATCAACTAAGGTGAAGGTGGAAGGACTGCTACTGCAAAGAGTGCACAGGGTCAAAGACTCAAATAACCAGAAGTTATTTGAAAGTTTGCCGCAAGGAGTGCGAGCAGAAATCCTTTTGGAAGCCTTGAGTTTGGAAGTGAAAGCTCAAGAGGGTTAGTAACTATGAAGAGTTCAAAGGGAGATAGGGATTGAAGCCGTCATATAAAAGTTAAGTTCAGAAGGAGAACATTTAGTGATTTGGGCAGAAGCCATTGAAGCGTGGATCGAGTGGTCAGAATTCTCCGTGGAGAGTTTGCGAAATCACAAGGACCGTAGGATCTAGTGAATCTACAAGGCGATTAGGAGATGAAAGAAATCACCACCCTAGCATCAAGAATCAACGTGAGTCATTGATCTCGTCTCAACCTACGTCATTGGATCATATCGAGAATTTGGGAATCGTGAGTTTGGAGGGAAAACAAAACTCTTGATATTCTCGTGAAGTTCTGAGTTGCGAGGAACAGGGAAGGAAATCTAGACCGTTGGATCCGAAGTACGGGAGGACCATCGGATCAGAACTTCCAACAAGTAATGCATCTCAGAATTTCGAGGTTTGAAAGAAACTCTTTTTGACTGCAGAAGTCACGAGCTTGCGAGTTTCAAGGGCTCGTGCAACACGTGGCATGTCCACTTGTTGGGAACCGCGTGGTTGATAGGTGGCATGAAAATAAAGCGCCCAGATAAAGGTAGAAATGGTGATAGGTGGTGGACACATTTCATTTGGAAAGGGTCAACCCATCATTGACTTATCGCAAGTCGTGTATTCGCAAAGGAGGAGCAGGAGGAATCAACACTTCAACTCGCGAAGTTGTGAGTTGCGAAAGGTGCTAGAGTTAGGATCTAGCCAGCAGTCGCTTGAAGAAGTGCTAACGAGAAGGGATCTATACCCGTATTGTCATATCGGGTATCGGGAGTTTGGAAAAGAGGAGTCGAGGGTCTTCGACCCATGAAATCATGAGTTGTGAGTTGCGAAAGGCGCTTGTGTCAAGGCCCAGTTGTGGTCGCATGAGGGTAATGCTCATGCCTAGTGCTTGTTCGCATAGGTGGGGTTTTCGAAGGACCTGTGGATCAAATTCATGAGGTTCCAGTAGGGATTTGAGGGAGCCACTTCAGCTCGAGGTGAATTAGAACGATCATGTACGGATTTCAGCCTGAGGGCAAAGGGGGCCTGTGCTAGTTGTGGTATCAGAGCTTGATTGTGTCAGTATATTTTAGGCAGAGGGAGCTAGAGGAAATGAAATAGTATGATACACACCAGTTGTGGTATCAGAGAACAGAACAATTTCTTTGCTTCCTGTAGTAGAGAGAAGGGAGAAAATTCTATAGCCATGTTGCCGAGAAGAAGAGATAGGCCAATGCCTAATCCAGCAGTGGAAAGAGAAATGCATGAATTACATGCTAGGATTGATGCCATGAAGACATCACAAAGGTGCACAGTTGACATTGGGGATATCAGGGAGGCTTAAAGTGAAAATGAAGATGGAAACGAAGGATAAGAAGTAGCAGCCAAAGATGTTGTAGATGAATGCTTATTCAGGGTTGTTACAAGGATAGATGCCAGAGAAAAAATGGAGATTCCCATGTACGAGGGAAACTTGAATGTTGAAGAGCTTCTAGACTGGATTAGAGCTCTAGACAAATACTTCGACAATGAGGATTTCAAGGAAGACAAGAAAGTCAAACATGTCATTACTAGAATTAAAGGGCATGCAACACTGTGGTGGGATGAACTACAGGCTGACAAACGTTGCAAGGTTAAGCAAAAAATCAAGAGCTGGGATCGAATTATTGCAAAGATGAAAGCCAAATTTATACTCAGGGATTATCAAATCACTTTGTTTTGGAGGATGCATAATTTGAGATCGAAGTTGATGTCAGTGAAAGAATACATTGAAGAATTCTACATAATAAACATCAGAGCAGGTCATCGAGAGAGCGATGATGAAAAAGTTGCCAGGTACATGAATGGTTTGTTATATGACATTCAAGATGAGATGAGCATGCTTACCATTCGGACTATGGAAGATGCTTATCAAATAGCTTTGAAATATTAAGAGAAGTTGAGCCAGAAGTAAGGTAAAAGAGGCCAAGGTAGAAGTCAAGCCAGAGGCAAAACAATTGCTCAAAACAGAACTTAGAGACCTAAAGAAGAGGAAAAGTAACCTAAAACTCAACTTGAGAGAGGAGGAAGCTCACAGGGAAGGCAATACGCTGATAGAAGTACTTTTCCTCGAGCTAGAGGAAGAGGAAGAGGTAGAGGAGGTGAAGTGAAATGCTTTGTCTATGGAAAAATTGGACATAAATCCTATGAGTGTCCATATAAGAAGAAAAGTGATGGTGAAACTCACATTAATGAAGCTCAAGGAAAAAATGTTGAGGCAGAAGATGTTGAGGGTGGAAGATCCTTAATGATGAGGAAAGTTCTCTTGAAACCAAAGAAGGAGGCAGAGAACCTAACCCAAAGAAACAATCAGTTTCAGACTGCTTGCAAAACCAAAGACAGAGTATGCAAGGTCATAGTCGACAGCGGTAGCACATAAAATATCGTATCTATAGAGATGGTAGAAAAGGTGGAGCTATAGATTGTTTCACATCCAATCCCATACAGAGTTTCATGGCTACAAAAAGGACATCAGGTAAATGTCACTAAACAATGTTTAGTTGAATTTAAAATAGGAGGATATAAAGATGAAATATTATGTGATGTCATTCCCATGGATGTTTGTCATCTATTGTTTGGTAGACCATGGCAATATGACAGAAACATAGTTCATGATGGGAGAAAGAAAACATACACCCTGGAAAAAAATGGGAGGACGCACATGTTGTTGCCGATTAAGAACTAAGAGGTGAAAACAGAGATGAGCAACACTATACTTCTCATGAGTGGGAAGGAACTTCTTAATGAGGTTAAGAAGAAGGAAGACACACAATTCATTGTGTTTAGGAAACCTAGAATTGTTTTGACCATTACAAGGATAGATGATTTACCAGAAGAAATGTAGGAGTTGTTGGGAGAGTTTGATGATATAGTAGTGGAAAAACTAACTTGTTCATTGCCACCTATCATAAGTATAATCCATCATATCGATCTTATACCTGGAGCCAATTTACCGAACAAAGCAACGTATAGATTGACACTGCAGGAAAATGAAGAGGTTAAAAGATAGGTCCAGGACTTAATGGACAAACGATTGATTCGGGAGATTTTGAGTCCATGAACTATTTCGACAGTGCTCAGCCCAAATAAAGATGGAGGCTGGAGAATGAGGGAGAATTTGTTGAAGGAAAAACATAGTGGAGGATTGGTCGGACACTTCGGTCATGACAAGACATTCTCAATGTTGTATATCTCATATTATTGGCCAAGGATGAGAACAAATGTTCAAAAATTTGTGGATAGATGCAAAATTTGTCAACACACGAAGGGAAAAAGGAAGAACACAGGGTTATCTCAACCATTTCCCATACTTGAAAGGCCATGGGACACCATGAGAATGAATTTCATACTGGGACTGCCAAGGACACAAAGAGACTATGATTCAATCTTTTTGGTAGTAGACAAATTCTCAAAGATCGCACATTTCATAGCATGCCAGAAAACTAGCGACACAACTCATATTACCAACCTGTTTTTCAAATAAGTCATCAGACTTCACAGCTTGCCAAAGATTATCATGTCTGATCGAAATACCAAGTTCGTAGGACATTTCTGGAGGACTTTATGGAAAAAGTTGGGGACAAGTTTGTCTTTTATCTCAGTGTATCATCCTCAGACGGATGGACAAACAGAGGTCGTAAACAGGAGCATGGGATATTTTCTAAGGAGTTTAGTGACTGAACACTACAGTCAGTGGGATCACATTTTGCCACAGGCAAAATTTTCTTATAATGATTCTCTTAACAAAAGAACAGGGTAGAGTCCATTCTAGATTTTATATGGAATGCAGCCAAGGGGAGTTTCTAAATTGAAAGATTCAGAACAAAGTGAATTCAGGAGTGCTAGTTCAGAGGAATTTACAGAAGGAATGAAGTAGCTTCACAACCGAATCAAGGATCGATTACAGAGTTCAAGTCAAGAATACAAATGGAGAGCAGATCAACATAGGCAAGAACTTCAATTTGAAGTTGGTGATCTAATTCTTGCACATCTGAGGAAGGAGAGATTCCCAAGGGGAACATATAATAAAATGAAGATGAAAAATATTGGACCATGCAAGGTCATAAAGAAATTTGGGGAAAACACATATGAGATTGAATTACCCGATGGGGTCGAAATCTCACCGATATTCAATGTTGTGGATTTTTACCCTTACAGAGCTGAAGAAAAAAGAGAAAAAAATGAACAAAAAGAGGTTCAATGGACAAAACAAATGCCTGTAGTTGAAAATCCACATATGGAAAGAATAATTGACAAGACGATTAGCAGAAAGACCAAGAGAAAAGAGTATTTTAAATAATTGGTCAAGTGGAAGGGACATCCAGTTGAAGATGCCAGTTAGGAGGATGAAGCAGAATTTCAAAAGCATGGACATACCGTGCAAGAGCTCATGAACAAGAGTTCATGAAAATTTTCAAGCGAGGGAGTATGATGTAGGAGCATCGAACAAAGCCAAGGCACGCACCTATCCAAAGAAACAGCTGGATGCGCGAATGAAGAAAAGGGACATGTTTTTATGAAGACCATTTTGAATTTTGAAACCAATAAGCATTAATGTAATAGTTAGGAGGAGCGTACTTGAATTTATGTCTTGGATATAGGAATAGATTTGGAGAGATTAATCTCATCTATCAGATGTAATAGGCATTTAAGTCTACTTACTGTAAAGTAGGTAGATATGAATGTTAGATTAGACAGTTTAAGAGTGTAGGAGGGAAAATGAATATAGACACCCTCACCCTTGTATCATTGTATTATTATGATCATCATTCATAATTCATAAGCTGGAGAGCTGTAGAGAAGAACCCATGTACAGGAGCACTTGAGTTAATATATGAAGCTTTGACTCATTTTCATGGTGTTACGATGTTTACAGTTTACCTTTGTTAAATGGTATGTTTACAGTTGTTTGATCTCTTTGTTTACACATTTGTTCAATGCTATGTTGAATGTATGATTTCATGTTGAATGTATGAAGTCTGCAAGAGGGGTAGAATGAGTTTCAATTGTTTCTCTTCCCGGGAGTTCCTGCAAGGAGTGCAGTGAAACGTCCATAAGGTGTGTGTTGACAGGGGTCTAAGTTTTATCTCAGAAAGCTCAAGAGAGATATCGTTGTTATCATACCAGCAAAAGTGCAGGTGAAGCATAGAGCCATGCAAGGTGTGCACAGGCTACTTGAAGCCTTAGAAGTTATCAACTAAGGTGAAGGTGGAAGGACTGCTACTGCAAAGAGTGCATAGGGTCAAAGACTCAAATAACTAGAAGTTATTTGAAAGTTTACCGCAAGGAGTGCGAGAATAACTCCTTTTGGAAGCCTTGAGTTTGGAAGTGAAAGCTCAAGAGGGTTAGTACCTTTGAAGAGTTCAAAGGGAGACGGGGATTGAATCCATCATATAAAAGTTAAGATCAGAAGGAGAACATTCAATCGTTTGGGAAGAAGCCATTGAAACGTGAATCAAGTGGTCAGAATTCTTCGTGGAGAGTTTGCGAAGTCAGAAGGACCGTAGGATCCAGTGAAGCTGCAAGGAAGTTAGGAGTTGGAAGAACTCAGCACCCTAGCATCAAGAATCAATGTGAGCCGTTGATCTCATCTCAACCTACGTCATTGGATCATATTGCAAATTTGGGGATCGTGAGTTTGGAGGGAAGACCAAACTCTTGATATTTTCGTGAAGTTCTGAGTTGCAAGGAATAGGGAAGGAAATCCAGACCATTGGATCCGAGCTACGGGAGGACCGTCGAATCAGAACTTCCAATAGGTATCGTGTCTCGGATGTTCAGGGTTTGAAAGAAACTCTTTTTGACTACAAAAGTCATGAACTTGCGAGTTGCGAGGGCTCGTGCAACACGTGGCATGTCCACTTGTTGGGAACCGTGTGGTTGATAGGTGGCGTGACAACAAAGCACCCGGAGAAAGGTAGAAGTGGTGATAGGTGGTGGACACGTGTCATTTGGAAAGGGTCAACCCATCATTGACTTATCGCGAGTCGTGGATTTGCAAAGGTGGAGCAAGATGAATCAACACTTCAACTCACGAAGTTGAGAGTTGCGAAAGGCTCTAGAGTTAGGTTCTAGCCGGTGGTCGCTTGAAGAAGCGCTAATGAGAAGGGAGGTATACCTGTATCGTCATCTCGGGTATCGAGAGTTTGGAAAAGAGGAGTTGAGGGTCTTTGACCCACGAAATCGCGAGTTGCGAGTTGAGAAAGGTGCTTGCACCAAGTCCCAGTTGTGGTCGCGTGAGGGTGAAGCTCATGCCTAGTGCTTGTTTTCACAGGTGGGGTTTTTGAAGGACCTTTGGATCAAATTCATGAGGTTCTAATGGGGATCCGAGGGAGCCTCTTCAGCTCGAGATGAATTAGAATGATCCTGTGTGGATCTCTACCCTAGGGAAAAGGGGGTTTGCGCCACTTGTTTATATTCTTCACAATTTGACACCCTATACCCTAGAGGAAACATTGGCCTGAGTGTTCATCTCCTGCATGCATTTCCTTACAATGAGCATAGGTACGTTCCACTGCTAGAACTAGTTTTTCTTACTTGCGACACTCATGTCCTCCTCTATATCATAGCATTCATTTTTTATGAAAAAACAAAAATGACGGGCGGGAAGGGAGTATTATATTATAATTGGCAGCAGTTGTGTTGCCTTTAAACAAAGAACAAAATTATTGAGTTCTTGTGTCATCATAATCCTAGGTTTAGCATGTCCTTAGGAAGCTAATATCGTTACATATTTTTATCAACTGACTAGTTACTCTTCCAGTCCCTATAGAGAACGTTATCGATGCATCCTGCATCTAATAGCCATATCATTGAGTCTATGTTGCTAGAGCCCACCATATGTCTCATGCTCTTGTTCAAAGGAATTCTATCAACCTGTTTCGGCCACTCCTCAGAAATATTTCCTTTATATATCATCTATACCCTCAGTTTGTCTCAGAGTCACATGATACTATGGTCTTATCATGCACCATGTCCCTACTTTCATCATTGGTAGGTCACCTTGAACCCAACAATCAACATTTCATCATTGGTCGTTGACTGGGTGGTTTCCCTTGTGTTCAACGGAAAGACATCTATTCAGACTTTGGGATTCGTGCAGTGTCTTGGGTTTCATTAGCCTTATTGGTGGTTTCCTCGCCTTTTTCAGTAGTTTTCATCATTGGCTACTATTCAGAGGTTATTTTTCATATACTACTTTCATTTGGTACACACGAAAGACGCACAGGGTCGTTGGTTCATGAACATGTTCTTTGTCCAATCTCCACCAAATCATGAAGCTCCTTCTTTGTTCCTCATGCTGACTGATGAGAGATTCCTTAAGGATATCCTTTCAACGAGTCTCTTTCCATCGACTTCAGCTCATTTATTCTGGATATGGGACCTAGAGTTTTATGAGTACCTAGAGGCTTGCAGTCATTAGTGGCAGGCTCTCTCACCATTGACAGATGGGAATACATCAATGTCTCCTGATCAATGGATTTCTCAAGTGTTCGACACCGACTCCTTTATTCACACTTGTAGGAATGTACTCGGTGCCTTGATACCTACTTTCATTATTGGTAGGTTGTCTTGCATTTGTTAACGGTATACCTCAATGACTCGTAATCAAACGATGTCTCCTTGTGTTCGACCTCAACTCCTTTATTCACATGATGTGGACTTGCACCCTTGGCGGATAGTGTAGAAGACTTGAAGACATCACTATGTGGCCACAATTTTCCTGAGTTGTTGCTTCCTTTTCATTGGACCAGTACCTATATAACTTTAGTGATCATGGGAGATCAATACTATACTCCATGGTATACATATATCTTCAGATTGGTTTTGAGACTGGTTTCCCTGGGCCTTGTTTGTGACTATGACAACTTTTGGAATATAAATGCATTTGTATTTGCCTATTCATGGCCACAAACACTTATTTGGTATATTTTCCACATGGATATGCAATGTATTATTGAAAGCCATGTATGCAAATTCGTTACATAATGTAATGAGCAATCGAGTTCACCCAACTGGTTCTCTACCACTACACTCTTGGGTTTTTTATGATGTATTTTGGCCATTTAATATACTCCTCTAATCTCACACATTAGGGGGCATCTATTATAGCAATATTTGCCTCCCCATTGCTATCTTGCACAGAGGGCCTTTTTCCATTTCCCTATCCAAACTTGGCATCCCTTTTTAATGAATCTAGAGCCAAAAATACATATTTTTCCACATATACGTGCCCTATCTACTATACAACATGTGTATACACAGGTTGCTCCACTACACCATGTGTACATCGAGATTTGTGCCAGAAAATACAAAAATGGAGTCGGGTTTCCATGTCACAACAGGAGAGCTCTGATCCTTGGCCTTCCACATACCGGAAACGTTCTGACTTGACCCTTCAGTTGCATTTTGAAGACTGTAAAAGCACAATTCCGAGCTACGGAAAAGAAGAGAAAGCATTCAACTTTGAGAGCAAAGTTACTCTAGAGAAATTACTTCATATTGAGTCCACATCCCTTTGTCCCTCAAGTCTAAACATAGTTTTCACCCCCCCAAGCTCTTTCCCTATTGATGAGAGAACCTCATTGTCTCTCTCCTATGAGCTTGCCTATTTGGAAGGAACTTGGTTTCTTGATTTCGAGCCATACCGACACAAAAGTCTGTAATGTTGTCACTTCTATTGATCAATTATTAATAGAAATACTCCTTTCCTGCCCCATTGGTATCGTGCAAATATATGATTATTTTCCATGGGCATTTTTGTAATGTTTATTAATGGATTATGTTATCTAATGTGTTAATCCCTTTATATTATCACTGTGTACTTGCTCTTCTTGTTTGTTGAGAACTTGTTGCAGGTATAAAGCTTTGGGTCGAAGTGCTCAACGGTGGAACATCATCAAACGTTGGATCGAGGTAGGCCTCTTTCTTATCTTGCACATTATTTCATATAGCATATAATGGAATTGAGTTGATTTCTACAGTCATACCTGTTTGTTGTGGTTTACCCTTGGCCATAGAGAGTTTTTCCCTTGTAACACCCAGAGAGAAACCATTCTTGACATGCATACTTTGTTATTTTCTCTATCCAACAATTTTAAGTAATACCAGTAGGAGTGGGACCAATGATAATTATGATCTTCTCTAGAAAGGATGTTCAGGGTATCTCCACATAATGATTGCTTTCTCATGGATAACCCAATGAATCTTGAAAACTTTTTCTTGAGCTATTATTTTTCATAGTAAAATGAACTTCAGTTAGATTTCTTTTACGGAAATATTAACTCAAATAATTATTAGTGGCCTCAGTAACAACATCATTAATTAATGACCACTTCAATAGTAAATTTGGTAGTTGTATATGTAGGGATAACACTTAATGTGAAATTTAACAATGTGAAGGAATAGGTAATGGTGGAGCATCGTGGTTGGAGACTAGTATGAAAAGGAAGATATGAAAATATGAAGGTCTACAAGTCTAAAAGTATGCAATGGATAAGTATCAAGAAGTATCGGTCAAACAATGGAGAGAGTGGAAGTGCATCACATAGGTATGTATGTTCACAAGTCCAAAAGTACGAAATTCCGAGATGCAAAATAATTCTAAGTGTTTGGTGGAATTATACATATCTGAATGAATGATAATGAAAGTGTGATATTTTATGGGTCTGAAGGTCCGCGAATGTAAAAATGATTAAGTATAGTAACTCTGATAAAGGGAAAAAGAAGGGATAAAGAGAAAAGGGGAAAAAGTAAAATATAGAAAAGGGGAAGAAAGTGTATTAAAAGAGGTGGGAAAATAGAATAAGGGAGGGCGGGGGGGAAGCACTAAAGGGGCTCAACAAAGATCTTATAAGAAAAAGTATGCTTGCAGTAAAATTGATGAATGTAGAGCATGAAGATGTTGTTTACATAATTTTTCCTTATACCTTTGAAGGTAATTCTTCTCTGTGGTATTTTTTTCTACAACAAAGTTTAATTACAAATTGGGATGCATTTGAGTCTGCCTTCACTAAAAAAATTGGTGATGATAAAATCCCAACAATATTGGTTTTAGAATTGTCGAGAATAAAAATGGACTCTAAAGAAAATGTTAAGGACTTTAATCAATGTTTTTTTATTGTCGATAAATAAGATCCCAACTACCTCTTAAAACCCTATTGATGATGTTTGAATTGAATTTTATACCTCAACTCTACCAGTCTCAATGGTTATGTTTGTAAAAAGGGATGAGAAAGGAACTTTGGAAGACGCATTTAGAGAATCCATAAAAGTGGAAAAGGACATTATTATCTTAAAAGGTAACCTAGGTTCAAACACTAACACAAATGAATCTAACAAAAATAAGATTCTCTTAACTAATCCTTTGACTAACAAAGAAGACCGAGATTCTATGGATATGGAAATCCTACAGAGAATAGTTAAAAATATCACCAATGATATTATTTATATGAAGAGGAATATTGGGGAAGGTACTTCAAATAATAATAAATTATTCAAATTTCCTCCCAATAACAACACTCCTTTCATGACTAATACTATCCAACCTACATAAGTAATTAACATGGAATACCTCCTTAATATGTTTAGAGCCTTATCATCTCCTCGCTTCCAAGGGGAAATATGAAGAAGGATGGAAGGAGGAAAATAATAAAGAAGATCAATCTGAAGATATAGAAGAAACCTCAGGATAATAAGTCAACTCATTTTGGGATGTTTCTCTCAAATTAGATGGAGAAGAAGAATATTATAATGTTGAATAAATCCACGTGTCTTAGAATTCCTACAATACTAGGAGTAAAATCAAGGCTTCAACATCAAATTCTCCTTCCAATATTGAACTTGATAACAAGAAATCAATAGTTCAGAAGTCCACTTCCATTGGAACTGAATCCCCACCTATGACTATTTTAAATAACCTTGAATATGAATTTGTGGAAGACTTGAATAAGTATAAATCGAACATTTATTTGTTTGATATCATGAAGTTACCTCAAATACAGGAAAAGTTTATCAAGACATTGTAGGGATCATCTTTGAGAAAAATAAAATACATTAATGTGGGAGACACAGAGAACAAGGATAAAGATATCATGGCTATAGATTTTGTAAAAAAGACAACTAAAAAGCAAGCTACTATCAATGCTTATTTGATTGGAAAAAGGTCAAAATCTACAAATCCCCCTTTCTTATTGAACTTTGAGATATTCAACAGAAATGTACATAATAGTATGGTTAATTCAAGTGCCTCATACAATGTTATGCCTTATTCATTATGCCAAAAATTAAATGCCAAACTTGAAAAATATGATATTGAAATCATACATCTTGATAGATCAAGTGCTAAGGTTATGGGAAAATTGAATAATTTCTTAATAATACTTGCTTCCAATACAAAGGTTCATCAAACAATATATATCATTGTGGTAGACATTCCTGAGACATGGAATCTTGTTGAGTAGAGACTAGTATACACTTTCAAATGGATATTTTTCCACTGATTGGTCTCATATGTGGCTTCCCTATAATGGAAAATAGGGAGAGTTAAATGAAACATGTTTTCAAAGATCTTAATTATTTGAATGAGCCAATAATGTTTAGTCACTAAATTTGGGGGAATTACAGCTTGGACACATTCTTTGAATATTTCATTGTTCAAATATCACCACTTGCAGAATCACACATGAAATATGAAATACTTCATTGCACTCAAATTGTTGAACATGATTGTAATACAACAGGTATGAAAGATACTAACTTTGATGTATATATAAACCCATATGTAAAGACTAATATAGATGTAGAAACTAATTCGAATGTAAATATTGATAGGTGGACTATATTCTTTGATGGATCCAATTCTAATAAGGGTGTGTGTGCTAATTTCATTCTAAAAGATCTGAAAGGTAAGAAAATCTTGATAGCATGTAGACTTGAATTCCAATCCACAAACAATGCAGTTGAATATAAAGCCTGGAAGGAAGTTCATCTGAAAGTTAAATTGTTAAAATTGTTTGGTAACTCTAAAACTGTAATAAGACAGGTACAAAATACTATACATTTCATTTATAGTCATATGAAACACTAATAGCAATAGATATTGGATATAATTAAGAAATATGATGCTTTTAATATTATTTCTATTCCTTGTTCTTTGAATTATTATGCAGGTATGTTAGTTAATGTTTCTTCTAAATTAATTCCATGAGAAGGATTAATGCATGATATTTTTTTGTGAATTATTATATAGGCCCTTAGTACTTGAAAATATAACAAATTGGAGGGGTTTTAAAGATGATCAACAAATCATTGGTTTCTTACATATGAAAGACACTTTTAGAGATTCATACATTGATCTACTCGAACATGACCAAGATTTGAACTATCATATAGAAGTTCTTGTAGAACAAACAACTGAGAGAAGACAACCTTCAAAGAATGTCATTGCTAGACCTATGGTGAGGCTCAAAAAGTTATATCAGCTACAAGATAAAATCAATAAAGTGACCAACTAAAAACTAACATTTCATCCATGTAATACTAAGTGATTAATTTGTGAACAAAGAGTAACCCTCAGACTATCAATATTGGTACCAACTGCTATCCAGTAGAAAATAGAGCCTTCATCAAGGTTTTCATAGAATACAAAGATATATTTTCATGGACATACAATTATCTAAACACATTTTATACTAATATCATTCAACATATCATACATATGCGTCCTGATACAAAGATCTTTCAACGAAAGTTGAGAAAGATGCATCCAAATTTAGAGCCTATGGTGAAAGGAGAATTGAATAATTTGTTGATTGCCAAGATTGTCTTCCATGTTAGACATATGCAATGGAAAACCGACCTAGTCCATGGAGGAAAGAAAAATGGTCAAAATTTGAACAAATCCTCAAAAAAATACAACTACCCTATTCCTCATATGGACTAGATTTTACAATGTGTATCTAGATTTGAAATTCTATCACTCTTGGATGGATTTTCAAGATATAATCAAGTATTAGTTTCCCATGATGATTGTTGACCACCTCTCCAACACAGGTGGTCAACTCCATGTGCCATGAAGAGATGCATCATCAGATGCAAATTTTTTGAAGACTTTTAGTTCTACAGGGCATGTTTGGCCCAAACACTTCTTTTTGTAATTGGAATTTCTGCACCCCTGCATGGGTTAATAATGTGACAGGTCTGCAAGAGTCATGTCTAGGTAAGTTACCTTGGGATTGGTTCATTGGGAGAGTTACTTTCATCGATGGTTTTTTATCCTCGGGTTATCAATTGGGTTTTTCAGCCTTATTGATTTCCCTTGAGTTTTTCCCTCACACTTGCAATAATTCCTCCAAAGTGGTGAATGACGTTCTAGTGGGTTTATCTTTTGGTAACTATTATAGGGAATCATTGTAAATTACCATGAAATACATCTTATAAAGTTTCACGGAATTCCGTCGAGTCTAGATTAGTTTTTTTTAATTAAATTTCCCTAAGTTTGGAGGTTTAATTATTTAATCAATTAATTATTTTTTAGCAATAATTGTAAAAACTAGGTCCTTAGACTTTTGATAAGGGTATTTGTTCTCAAAAAAAATGGAATATCACCCACCACATCCATGGACAAAGTTTCAACTCATTCGGACAACTTTAGCCATGGGTTTGTCCACCCGGAGTGTCAGTGAGTCTAAAACAACAATTTTAATTGCTAAAGTCCAAACATGGAAAAATTGTAAAATTGTAATAATGAGTTAGAAGGATGTAAAATGATGAAATAAGGTTAGATAGATACTCCCTAAGAATAACATAACCATCCCAACCTTTTCCAACCTATTCTAACCCTTTACGCCTTCTCCTCACCAAAAAGTTATGCCCCCCTAGGGGGATTGACGTTTTCCTTGGTGGTGGAAATTGTGACTTAAATGGGGCCCCCTCTCATGATTTATGACTCCCTTTAACCCCCAAATCACTTCATATGGTGATACCACTCCCATTTTCTCATTAAACCCCCTCCATTCCTTTCATTTCCCCCTTTTATTGCGCCCTCCAAGGAGAGTTATGCCCCTCTCTTGTCGTTCTCCAAGAAAATCTGTTTTTAATTGTTGGGGCCTCTTCCTCTCCCTTGGAACGAATCCCATAGAATTTCCACTTGAATTTTGTGTGATCCTAACACTACCACACCATTCTACACCCTAGATCTAAGATCTAAACCCTAGATGGTGTACCCTAGCCTTGGGATCTCGTTTTGTGCTTGGTGGTGGACACTTGCCATTGATCCAAGAGAGGTAGGTTTGTCTCTCCAAGTATAAATAGATCCATCTCCTCACTTCCAACTTACCATATCTCGAGCTATTGTTATGCTACTTGATTTTCCACTCTCTCTCTCTATTCCATATGTTTCCATTCTTCTTCTTCTAGGGTTTTGGAGCAAGTATTTCTCCAAGATCCCATTTCTTGATGCAATAATAAAATAATATTTGGAGGATTTGGGGAAGATATACAAGTATTTTTGTTCTTACAAACATATGAGGTAAAATCATTTTAATTTAAATAATGGTTGCATGAATGGATCTTAGATAAAGTATTTTATTTAAGTAGATCTTGCAAAGAGTAGTCTTGTGAATATATATATGTGGTTAGCTAGATAGGGTGGAATTATTTCACTTTATTAGTTTAACCCTCCATATTATCTATTTTATGCATGCTATTGTGTTGAGTTTTGCAGGTTGAACTTCAAGGGTTTCATTAGGGTGCCACTTAGAAGAGTCTCCCTCTGTATTCTCATACACTCCAAGAAATCTTCTTCTATTTCTCTTTCTCTTTATATTTCTGTTACAATCCATATTTCAACTAGCATAATAGAGTTCTTTGGTCGTCATAATCTAAAATTTTCACTAAAAGTTTTCAAGAAAAAAATTTCCCTAAAAAAGAAAGATTTGTCTTCACTTCCATAGTTGTGTGTGTCATTTCCAATAAACATAGCTTGCTGGTTTTTGCAGTTTTAGATTTGGTTGAGAGGGGTTTTGTATACCCAAAGACATCCACACAACACTCAAAGACCCCCCAAGGTATTGGTAGCTATTTCTCAACCTTGCTCCTTCATTTTCTTATCTTTTTCCTTCATTTTTCTCCCTTTTTGTTTGCTTGTAGTGGCTCATAGTTGTGGGAGAAGGAGTGGTATGACATTCTCCCATGTGTGAGCCTTGGGTAATTAGGGTTTGATCTAAATCTTGATTTTTTTCCTTTTTCTTGCTAGGACGTGAGGTTTGTGAGAAAAAGGGTATCTCCCAAACCCTAATACGTGGGGTAGGGTTTGCTTGCTTGCTTGCTTCTTGGTTTGCTTGTTTTCCCTTTTTCCTTTTTCTTGCTTCTGATCCAGGTGGATATCGGTGGCCACCCACCTTTTCCAAATGGCTCAAAATGGATTTCTGGCAATTTTGGCAATTTACTATTTTTAGTAGGTTTTAACTTCTGGGGCCATTTTGAGGGCCTAAATGAAGGTTTTTCGAGATAGAGGTTATCAATGATAGCCAAAGGAATAATTTATCCCCCAAAATGAATCTCCTCAATGATACCTTTCCAACGAGCTATCACACGCCTAAAACGGAGATCGTATGCAAAAGTTACAACCCCGGGAAGTTGACGCACCAATTTACCCAAACGAGGCCCACATGACTTTTGGTGCTTCATCTCCTAGGGTTAGGTTTTTGGATGTCTAGGAATTTTAGCATTCCCGTTTATTGTAAAAGGGCCTTCAGAGCCTCATTGTAACTATCTTCTTGCGAATACGAGTAGTTGTCACATCTCTTCTCAGAAATAAGCTGCCACCATTCTAGCGAGTCTTTCACTCTGTATTTTTATAGTGTCTGTACATTTCTCTGATTAATAGAAATCGTGTATTACTATATATCTGTGTTTATGGTTTCATATCAGATACATTTATGTTATATTATTGAATATCTGCAATATCTCTGTGCATTTCTTTATTATATCTCCGCTCTCATTTCATGCGGAAAATAATCTGGATCAGTGGTATCAGAGCAGGCTGCTCTTGATCATTTTTTCAGTGCATGTCCCCGACGAGGTCCGAGTATAGCAAGTTGGGTCTCGATCTTGTCTCTATTGAAGACAATCGCTCTCACACACCCAAGAAACCCTCAATGGAGGAAGAAAAGAAAAACAACGAAGCAGACGATCCTATCAATCTGTTGCTTGAGCAAGCTCTCACACGACAGAGGGACGAAATGATGGAGAATTTTTCCCACATCCTTCAACACCTACCGATAGAATCAGGTGCATCTTCATCAAGCAAACACTTTGTAGGCACCTCGCCTTTCAAGGTACAGGTTAATTTTGATATTCCCGTATTTGAAGGTCAAATAGATGCAGATGCCCTAGATAAATGGTTAAATCTACTAGAAGGTTATTTCTCTGTTCATAATTTTTCCGACAAGGAAAAGATCA
>ML841774.1:0-10044 GCA_009831015.1 Picea engelmannii | reverse complement strand
AGCTATCACACGCCTAAAACGGAGATCGTATGCAAAAGTTACGACCCCGGGAGGTTGATGCACCAACTTACCCAAACGGGGCCCACATGACTTTTGGCGCTTCATCTCCTAGGGTTAGGTTTTTGGATGTCTAGGACTTTTGGCATTCTTGTTTATTGTAAAAGGGCCTTCGGAGCCTCATTGTAACTATCTTCTTGCGAATGCGAGTAGCCGTCACATCTCTTCTCAGAGATAAGCTGCCACCATTCTAGCGAGTCTTTCACTCTCTATTTTTACAGTCTCTGTACATTTCTCTGATTAATAGAAATCGTGTATTACTGTATATCTGTGTTTATGGTTGCATCTCTGATACATTTATGTTATATTATTGAATATCTGCAATATCTCTGTGCATTTCTTTATTATATCTCCACTCTCATTTCGTGCCAAAAATAATCCGGATCAACTTCTTTCTTGTTTCTTGGTTTTCTTTTCTCTCTCTTGCTTCCTCCTCCTTGCTTGCTCGTTTCTTTCCTTTTTCAATAATCTCAATTAATAATCAAGCTAATCAATTTCCTACCTAGTTGGGAGAGGAATACCCCAAAAGGTTAGGTTAGGGATTTAACATGTGGTTAAAGATCTAAGTTCTTTAAAGTTATAATATCCTATATCTAGATCCAATACACTAAATAATTCTCTAGCTTAAGCCTATTGGGCACCTAAGTCAACTTAATTATATTTTATGCATGTTTATTTCACTAAATGTTTATCTTTATGGTCCATGCTTAGATCTATTATCATTGATGTTTCATAAGTAGATGGTGTTTCTCTTGAAGTAGCTTCTTTCTTTTAAGTTGATAAGTAGGCACATCTAAATCTTTTTCTCATTCACACTAAATGCTCTTATCTAAATGCCATTGAACATGATATAAGTGTGATTTCCTATCTTCTATTGGTTTGAAAGTTGTTCTTGCCTTTTGTTTTTCTTTCAAGCTATTTTAATTGTGCATTTTAGTGACATGTACATGTGTTAATGCTCTTAAATTTTTAACTAAATCAACACATCTTTAAGGCTGAAGTGAGTTTCGGCCAAGTCACTAAATCACTATTTAAAAGTGTCATAAAACTCTTTAAACATTCTTAAACACTCCTAAAATTCTACGTAACTTATATATAAACTTAATAGATTCTTTAGGGTACCTTACACCACCATCTTCACAATCTAAAATGGGACTTGAGGAAAACAACAAAGGGTGTAGGTAGAGGACTATTTCACGGTGCACAGGATGTGTCCTCTCCGGGAAGTACTCTTGTTTTGGGCTGACCTGTGAAGCTAGGGTGGCAACACTTATTGAGCATCCAAGAATTATTTGGCAATAGGAGGATGAGGCTTTGGTGAAAGCTAAATAAAATTTGATAACCTTGAGAAATCTTAATAACTCGACCCTGGATCTAAATTTCTAAATACTTGTGGGTTTAATAATTAAGAGTGGTTGATCTTCATCCTTGATACTTGTTCTTAACTTTATAAATCTTTTTCTTGATGTATTGATGATGATGATCTTGATGCTTTGATCTTTTTATATATGATTCTTTAATCTTTTTATATCTAGCACAAATACAAATAAATAAGTGGTTAGCTTGTTGTTATATTTTAACATTTTTTAAATTGTAAATCTTGTATCTAATATTTGTTTGATCAAGTTATTCTTTTGTAAGTAATATTGTAATATATTTGTAGCGAACAACCCTTTAACCTAGTTGACCCCTTGCCCAGACTTTAGGCACTAGTCTTAGTTTCCCTAGGAAAAGACTTGCTTCATATGCTAACCTTTGCACCTTGCATTGTTGCTTGTGCATCTTAGGATTAGAATCCCCCAAACCTTGTAAATAATTAAAACTAATTCCTAGAACTTAACTCTAAAACTAATCTAGAAACTAGGGACTACCCCCCTTGGATTCCCTAGGAGTGAGCCTAGATGGAAGAAGTTCTAGTCAAAGTGGCAGCGTGGGTTGTGAACCTAGGCATTGTGCCTCCAAGGACACACTAAGTGAGACGAACTTAGCTCATGTTTGCAAGTGTGTATAAGGATGGCAACAATGATAAGATAAAAAATAATTTTAGAATCAAATGGGGAACATACGCATACATGAAGATTCATTTTGGTATGATCAATGTTGGAGCCACGTTTTAGAGAGATATGGATATGGTATTCAGAGGGATGATTGGTAAATGTGTTGTAGTGTATCTTGATTATGTCACACTGTTTTCTAAAAATAAAAGAGAGAATGTCCATCACTTAAGGAATATTTTTGAAACATGTAGAAGATATGGCATCTCTCTCAACCCAGAGAAATCTATCTTTGTTTTAGATGAAGTAAATATCCTAGGGTTCATTTTTTATGAAGCAGGAATAATGATAGATTCAGAAAGAATAGAATCTATCTCAAATATTGAAATTCCTCATAACAAAAATTCTATGCAATCCTTCCTAGGAAAAATAAATTTTGTGCACACATTTGTTACAAGTTTCTTTGAAAATGTGAAGCCCATACAATATATGATAAAGAAAAAATGTTTAGTTAAAATGGATTCCCAAGGAAATTGAATATTTCACTCATATCAAGGAAGAAATAAAAAACTCCCTAGCCTTATTAACTCTTGACTTCAATAAGTATTTCATCTTGTATACATTTGCTTCTAACACAACATTTGTAGTTATTCTCACCCAGAAAAATGATGAAGGGAATGAGTTCCCATTTGCATTTATGAGTTTGGGGTTACAAGGAGAAGAGATTAACTATCCTAAATTAGATAAATGAGATTATGTTTTCTTCAAGGAAATGAAACATTCCAAACATTACCTCCTAAATTATAGAATTAAAGTGGTGATAACTTACTCTGTAGTGAGAAATATATTGGTACATAATGACTTGGGAGAGAAAAGATCTCATTGGATGACTTCATTACATGAGTATGACCTCAAGATTATTCCCAAATGAGTAAAATGGAAGGGACTACATAAATTGACAACAAAGTCAAAAGATACTAAGGATGTTGAGGAGAAACTCTATGATGAAAGAGATTTAATTGGAGATGAATTTTATTACATCCCTACTCCTACTAACTCCTATCACTATGAGATGAAATTTTTCCTAACTCATGGGAGTTCTCCCCAATAATTAGAAGCCCCAAAAAAATCTATTAGGATTAAATATTCACAATATCATATTATCAATGGAATCATTTTCATAAGAAATCATTATGACATTATGTTAAAGTGCCTAGAAAAATATGATGCCAAAAGGGTTCTACAGGAACTACATGATGGTCCTAATGGAGGAAATTTTGGAGGAGACACCACATCACATAAACTTATTAGAGTAGGGTACTACTTGCACACAATGTTCAATTATTCCCATGCATATGCTAGGAGGTGTGAAGTTTTTCAAAAATAAACTAGGAGGTAGAAGATACTCACATCCCCTTTCCAACCTATTTTAACTGAAAACCCTTTTCAATAGTGGGGTTTGTATATCATTAGGGAGATCAATCCCAATTCATGTTAGCTCCACTAGTATATTTTGACTGCTACTGACTACTTTACACGATGTATATAAGCAATACCTTTAAAAATGGTAAATGAAAACTAGGTGATTTGTTTCCTTGAAGCACACATAGTTACTAGGCTTGTTGTTCCTTAGTCTTGGCATTTGATAATGCAAAACAATTTTCATCATTAAAATTAACTGAATATTCTTTTCAAAATAATATAAAAATAAAATATACAACCAATTATTAACTGCGGGTAAATGGTTTGGAAGAATATACTAACAAAAATTTGATTAGAATTCTTAAGAAAATTGTAATTGGACATCAAAGGAGTTGTAATATAGACTTACCAAATGACCTATAGGATGATTGGGTTACACCTAAAGAATCGTTAGGGAACTCTCCTTTCTTCTTGGTGTATGGACAGGAAGCTATTTTACCTACCCACATTTTCTTTCCTTCTTTGTAATTATCTCAATATTCCTAGGATGGAAATTGTCTAGTCATGAATCATAGGTTAAACACTATTCTCAAGTTAAAGAAATGGAAAAATACAAAAGAATGTTATATCATCACCAAGATCTAGTAAAATTCTAGTTTGATAAAATATTATCACTCACAAGGATTCCAAGTTGGAGACTTAGTGCTCAAGTGGGACAAAACCAATGAAACCAAAGGGAAACATGCTAAGTTTCAAAAGCTATGGCTTGTCCCATATCAAATTCATGAAACAATTGGGTATGGGCCTTTCAAACTCAAAACCTTGGAAGGGAAGGTTGAGGAACTACCTATCAATGGCCAAATCCTCAAAAAGTATTTTTTATAATCATCGATAGTGATATAGTATTCTATATATAATATTTTCTTTCATAATTGTTTTCTTTAGGAAATTCTATTTTTATTTTAATTTCCATTGTGCAACTTTAATTTTGATTACATTATGCCTTCTAAGAAGATTCTGAAGTGATTTCCTTTCTTTAACCCTTAGCCTTCTTGATTTTTTTTTAATACTAGAAAAAAGAGAGATTATATGCTATGTGAAATGGAAGTAAGAATTCATCTAAGGATATGCCTCAAAGATACGTAGAAATGGAGAATATACTCTGTGTGATATGGTGAAGAATAAGGATGTTAATTTCAAACAATGGAAACCTCGACATGAACAAATATTTTGAAATCCTAATAAAACTGTTAGGTTATACATTGTGGAAAATGCATACAAAAGCCAAAATTAAATGTATTATCTTCCCTACCATGGTGTTACTCTTACAATGCATTTTAGAGCCTACATGCAATCAAGATAAGATCCTATAGGTTCCTTTTTGGTATTATTTTTTAGCTCCATTCACTGAAAATTAAAATTCTAAATATGCTATATCTTTAGAAAGTAGACTCATGAGGAATATAAGTTTTGACAAGGCTTGTATATCTAAGCAATTGCCATATCACCCCATTTCCTTCACACCCTATTTGCACAAAAAAAAAATTATACAAATATTTAAAGGTGTATAAGACATAAGATCAAAGTTGAAAAGAACTATTAATTCTATGGGAAGTATAAGTAAACCCATCGTGGCTATGGATGTTTTCTAGTAGCATGTCCATGCTTGTATGATACTAAGGAAACTTTATCGAGGCTATGGATAGTCACTAGCCGCGAATCAATGCCCCAAAAAGGGAGATGATGAAAAAAAATTGACCTATTTTCAATTACATAAAGTCTATATGTGGTGTCATTCCCTAGTAAGGACTATATGTATGTATAATCTTAATTAGTTAACCTCATATACTGACTTGTAGAGAATACTTAAAAGGAAGTATATAATCTCTCACTACCTTCTAATATATTTCATAAATAATGCTTGTTGACGTGGAACCCATGCCATAAGTGAGAACCACAATTTCTTGAAAACTCAACTCTCATTATCCAAATGTGACCTTTTAATTTTGAAGGACAAACATAATTGATTCTTCCCAATGAGTTTTCATTTGTTGTGGCTGCAACAACTCGCTTTAGTTGTTTTTAGCAGCAAAATTTCATAGGTTCCCCTTACTAAACTTCTACATGAATTTTGAAGTGTATGAGTAGTTCATCAAATTTGGGTAATGTTGTGAGATACACAGAGGAAGAATTCCAGGGTAATGTTGTGAGATACACAGAGGAATAATTCCATTCATGTGCCTTCTCGACCTCTAAAGAATATATTCTTTGACCCTCATTTGAATGAAAGACACCTTTTATTTTTCTATATCTTCTCATATTTAAACATGTTATTTAATTTTAGATTTCCCTTGAATCTCATTTATAACTCAGGTCCTACGTAGAGAGTGTTTAGATTCATGTTATTCCGCAAGATTATTGAGTCCGATATATCTGATTCACAACATTGGAAAGTTAATTTTTCTTGGTCATTAGAAATTTCTAAAATACGTGGCCTAAAATAATATCAAAATATCATCCTCCAGTTTTCTCCATCGAAATGACAAAATACACTTAAAAATGTTCTCTTTCGAAAACAACTCCTACTGAAAGCCTATTGAATATCCCTTTTTGGACTCATCTTTCTTGAAAATTCAAAAATGCATAGATGTTCCAATGAACGTGTTCCAATAATACTCTTCCTAAATTCTTTTTCACAAGGTTTCATAGTGATAATTTCTTCCACTTAATTCCTCTTAAGTTTTATGTTTTATCATTTTAAAGGTTTTGGTGTGCGACCAGTTTAAACGATATATGTATGTAATTTAAAAAATCACAAACCCCTTTTCATTCTTTTCTTTGGTTAATCTTGTATTAGAACACTTTCAAATACCAATACCCAAAATATACCCAAAATATTGGTTGAGGATTCTTTTTCAGATTTTTCTCGCATGGAATTTTATTGTATTACTTCTGACCCAACTTTTCTGAAGATCTTTCTCTCGATAGAATGTGTCATAATCCTTTCCTAATGATTAATTTTATGTTTTTAACTCTTCTCGTAGGCTTACCTTTTTGAAACATATTTTTTTATCACATTGAAGGTTAGTTACAAATGTTTTATCAAAAACAATACCTAGAAACCTAGTATACCCTTGTCCCTTTTCCAAGCCTTCATTGGTGCTCTCCCGAAGACCCAACCCCAAATATCTATTCAAAGGATCTCCATTGGATTATATCATTAACAAACTACTCATTCTCTTTTCAGTGGAGTTCTTTCCAAATAAGCTCTCCTTGTCGTATTTCCGAATGCATCTCTCCAAAAATATTCTTCCAATAGTGTCACCCCAAAAAGTGTCGTAGAAAATAATTTATCCAAGACCGGTCTTCACAACAATACACCTTCTCTAGAAGTGGCCTTTAAATATCATTTTTCCAAAAGATTGCATTCGAAAACATAAATGGGAATGTACGTTTCCCACCTACTATAGGGTAGGACCTATTCATGTTGATTGCAAGAGAAACAAGTATCCATTAGACATTAAAAATCTAATTTGAACCCAGTAATACTTATTTTTCAAAGAATTGACTGTAAAAGAGGTATGTGAAAATGGTATTATGGCTAATTAAGATTTGCAGTGATACACTGTAAGGTAATAAATAATTCAAAAGAACAATATGTCAAAAGCCCATAAAAGTAGAGGAAAGGAGCCCACAACAAATCTTGTCACCCAAATCTTGTCACCCAAGTAAAAATTCTAAACAACTTGTTGTTATCTAACACAAACTACATTAATGGGTTGGAGGACTATCCAACCTAGAATGATATATACAAAATATTCATTAATGAGGATTTTCCCATGGAAGATGAGTATTTATAAGTATATCAGAATATAAATAAAATTGGATTATATGCTTTTGTTGCGATACCTACACTCTTACCCTACAATGATGCTTAAAGCTGGGTACTCTCCCATTTAGATGCAAAGGCAGCCATAGTGGTTAGTCCTCTTAAATCCCCAATAGCCTAAATGAATCCAGACGATATTCATGTCAGATATCACCTTCGAGATCCTAATGCTTACCTGAATAAGCAATTCCTATATCGATTCAAAGAGAACCACCCCGAAATGGTTGAATTAGTAGAAGAATGGTGGAATAAGGACACACAATTCACTTAGAAAGATAATAGATTGTACCCAATGAAATACTTCAAGAAAACTTACCGGTTGTTGACATCCATGATCTACATGATTTATGGTGAAGATACATGCACACATTTTAAGTTGGAGTGGACACCATTAACATATTGTGTTGCCAAGGAAGGACATATATTCATCTGGGCACATATCCTTTCATTCAACATTTTTCTAAATGTCAAAGAAGCTCTAGGATTGAAAAAACTAGGGTTTTACATGTCCTCATATTTTATAGATGTCGTTTTCTATTCCATATTTTTTCCTACTATGGGATGGGACTGGAACCCTACCTTACCTCATATCCATGTATATTTCTTTGAATTATTGGAAAATAATTATAAGAATTATGTATATGATATATGTGACCATTTCCTAGAACCATTATTTGTTGTCATATTCAACCATCATCCTTATATATTATCCCAAGGAGTTATTGAATCCCTTAAAGACATAAGGGATTTCTATATGGGATAACTTTACACATATATTAGGGTTTTTGGTTGTGCATGGGTCCCACATATTCTTCCTAAATATGTCCCTAACATGCTACTTGACAGGGGTATTGCTTATCAGACAACGAAGGAAGGAATAACTTCATTTTTTGTTGCAAATTCCAAGAGAATCTAGCCCATGTTTCCCATCAATGTAGGAAGATTCACCCCACTAATTGTTTCTCATGCCAGAAAAGAAGATGCAATCCTTAATGAACTATGTTTATGCATGGGATAAGTTATGATACATGATCTCAAAGGAATTATAAGAGATCATATTAAACCTATGGGGTTAATACACCCTTTTTTGCATGATGCAAATACTTTAGAGAATATTTTTTTAGGAGAACTATTTGAAGAGGTATTGAATAGAATTAAGGATGGACCAAGAAAAGAAAAACTATAGCTAGAGGAAGAAGAAAAAAGGAAGAGAACCAAAGAAGAGTTTGAACTACTAATGGTCATTAAGAAGGATAAAAAAGAGAAAATAAATAATGCATATGAAACCAAAGAAGAAGAAAGGTATAAGAGAGCTATGGAGGTATAAGAAAGGTTTAGTTAAAGGAGAAACAAAAGGAAGAAAAGGTTGAACAAAGAGAGGATGAAATTAGAAAGAAAAATGAGGAAGAATAAGCAAAGAATAAAATGAAAGAAGACAAGGAAAATGCCATATTAGAGGAAAATAAAAGAGAGAGTTTGAGGAAAATAGGAGAGATGAATATATATCCCAAAAGGTTGCAGAAGAAGAACTAAATAAGAAAGAGGAAGAAATGAAAAAGTCTATTGAAGTAGAATAGATGAAAAATGAATAAGCAGTCTGAAGAGTTGTTGAAGAAGAAAGACAAAAAAATGAGGAATAAAGAAAGATGAGGGAAGAGGAGTTAGTATAAGTTGAAAAGCCGAAGAAAACAAAAATGGGAGAGGATAAAAGAAAAGACGCCAACCCTAGTATTGTTAAGGGGATTACACTCTTGAACTCACCTACCAATGTTGGTACACCATTGAGCATTGGTTTCTCTAATGGTTACTTGGTTTCTCTAATTCTTCTCAATTGATAGATTTTGATGATGTTATGATAGTTGTAGGATAATACATTTACAAAAACTCAAAAAGGGGAATTGAGAAGAGATCATCCAAAATAAAAAGGAATGAATACATTTGCACCAAGGGACCAATAAAAAAATTAATTTCATGGAAATTGGAACCATATCCTCAAGTCAATGCCATATATACAAATTCATCTCCAAGTGTATTTCCAAGGTAAAAATCAGTATTTGTATGCAATCTAAGTTTTACATTAGACAACTGTAAGGAAAGAATAGAAGAATTGGAGGAGCAACTCCAGTTCCATAAATCTCATTTAAAGAATTATTTTAAGAAGAAAGTCACAGAGACTGAACAATTACATATAGAATAATTAGAGACCCTAAAAAGGTCACATTCACAAGAAATAGAAAGAATGAGAACATAGCACCAAGGATAAATTTATATTTCTGAGAAATGAAAGTTGAAGTTGATTGTATATGGAGATAAAAGTAGGAAACTTGAGAAAGTGTTGGAATGAAGCAAGTAAGGGGAACATGAACTAGAAAGTGTGAAAGAAGAACCTAGCAAGGCTAATGAAGACTTAAGAGAAGCAGATAGAAGCTTATTCACCTAGATGAATCTTATCCAAGATTATTAGGATGAAATAATCAACATGTCTCATCAGTTAGATGAACTAAAGGGCCAATATCCAGAGACAGAGCATGCATTTGACAAAATAATTTATTAGCAAGGGATGCATGAAGATACCCTTGTAGATATGTTCAAGTTCACCAAGAAATAAAAGAGGAATAGTCAAATGATAATTGATGGATGGAAAAATTCATGTCAATAGTTTAAAGAAACCATAAGCCTCTG
>ML841773.1:15407-40349 GCA_009831015.1 Picea engelmannii | reverse complement strand
GCCACAAATGAAAAATCTTCTTCAGAGGAGAAAGCCTTCACTTCCAAGAGTGAAATACTCAGCCACATGAAGCAAAATAAGAATATCTGGATGATCTCCTCTCAATGACCAACTAGGGTGTATAGTTTCACCATTGAAACCAATATTCCAATCTCTCTAGGGTTTCCATCCCAAATATCCAAATCCACAAGATCTCTCGTAGTTATTTTTTATAAAATAACATATGCATAATGAAAGAGGGTGCCCCTCATTCTATTTTTATTCTCTCGTTGACCCCTTTTCCAACCCTTTTACCCTTTTAATAAATTAAAGTGAATTTATTAAGTCAATATCCACTTAGTCTCATTTTTATCTGATTACTCAATGTCACCTTTTAAAAATATTGTTTTCCCGCTCCAATTACATTAAATAATTAATTAATTCCCTTTTAATGTCAGAAAATGTTTAGTTTGCTTCTAGGACATTCCTGGACATCAAAATTACATTTCTCATTATCCCAAACTTTAAAACTTTTCATTTCATTTCCAACGAGATATTACACTAAGGTATTCCCTCAGACAATGTGATCCAAATAATACCATTAGTGAATTTAATTAATTATGCTCAATAATGACCTCAATTTATGAGAATTATTTGAATGGTATGGAACCAAGAACAAATTGTGGGGAAATGATCCTAATGATGAAAAATTTTAAATGGACTAGTCTGGGCCTCATCTAACTCCTCCAAACTACTGAGCTCACTATTAACCTCAATTTACCCCTCTGGTGAGGCTAACATAAACCCAAAAGGTTTCCTCCAACTACAAAACAGGGGAATCCAAAAATGGGGACATTACAATCCTCCCTTCCCAAATATTTCTTGTCCTCAAGCAATTCCACCACAACCTGATGCTCCATTTGTTGAACTTGAATGAAATTGAAAATGATACCAATGTCCCGAACCACCCTGGAATATGTGAAGAATCCTCCGCTTAACACGTGGTCTGAAAAGGTACTGACATAAGAAACCTCCTGAATACTGTCGATGAGTATAAAATTTTGATACTGCAACAACTTGATCAACCCCTTAAAGAAATACTCTACTAGGGAACCAATCTCATAGAAGAAAAAACTAACCATCACCTATTTGTCAGATAATGAACAGTCTAATATTGAAATCCTAGTATCCCAAGCTAATCTCAGAAAGGGACTATCATGTTGATGCTGCACCACTATGATCATAATCGTCTGACTGTCATGTCTAGTCTTCATCCTCCTCTCCTAGGAATTCAAGATTAAATACCTACAAGGGTTGTACCTAGCACCATGAATGGTTTCTAGCATAGGCATCTGGGGGAAGTCATGACCTACAAATCCACTTCCATATTCAATCTCACATATCAGAAAAGGAAGTATGTCATGATCACTAGAAATGAATTTAAGCTGCTCATGGACTCTAAACATCTCTTCACTAGATATCTCTACCACCCGTGTCACCCCACACTCTAAAAAAATCACCAGAAAGTGCATGAATTGGTGAACCGTTGCATGCATGATATATTCCCACTACACCCTTGATGAACCTATGATGCAATCTATCAACATGCTCTCCCACTCTCACCCAAAAATAGTCAAAGTCTCCATCAATCTAATGGGATGAGTGTGCTCCAACTTGTGATGTTTCCAAGTCATACACTCCCCCATATCTTATCCTACATTTTTTGTGAATCCCCTCCATGCGAACCTCTCTCAGGCATGCCTAGGTGATGTGAAACACTCTCTGCTCATATCACTACTATGCAAGGTTTTAATACAAGAATACATCTTACCACCTCTATTAACACATGCAATCATCAACTCTACAAATGTGGTCAAATCATAAAAAGACCACTCCTCCAAGCATCCAGTCCTAAGCATATCAAGAGTAAACTCCATAGAGTGAAAAATGGCCATCTCTTATGTATCAATTGTCATGTTGTCAAACACTAGAGTTCCCGAGTCCCAAATTAATATCTAAGGGGAACCATTACATTGACATTGCACTCTTTCGATCATGTTCGTCTGATCACCATGTCCAAAATTCACTCTACTCCCCTAGACCCCTAAGTTGAACTGGTTATCTTGGATCATGTCTCTCCAACACAACTTCGTGAAGCCAAAGACTACCAACCCATGGAAAAAATCGATCCTATTTATCATGGGGGAAAATATACCTCGCCATATAGAACAAAGCTTAACAAATCCTCTCACAACCTCCCCACAATGACATAGACCGATCACTGATGCAACCATGTATATCATCCTCATCATCTGAAGTAATCTATTACTTCGATTAATTCCAGGATCCCACCATAAAATTGGAATTCCACCACTACCAATTCCTTCTAACATCTCTATGGACCACTCCAATAGAGTTTGGATCTCCTTCGGTGCATTTTGCACAATGATCACATGGTCCACATGAAAGACCTATATCATGGCCATAATGCCACCTATCTCATTTGCATGTGTCCTGTTGTATATAATGACATAATCAAATAAAAATAATATATGCTTCTACCACTTTCTGCAAGACTAGAAAATAACTAGTGCATTGGTCAACCCCAAGGGAATGACCAAGAGATCATAATGAAATCTAGAAGAAGACCCGTTCCTATCTATCTCCCTGATGCTCATCTAATGATATGCAAGATGAAGATCAATCACCAAGGTATATGTTTCTCCCTGATGCTCATCCATCCAATCACCTATCTTGGTCAACCTCAACTCAATGGTGTGCTCAAGGAATTTGTCGGGAGGTCTCCCTGGCGGAAACACCCCAAAAATCCACTATACACTACCACGTGCTAATGAATACACATGCACTTTTCTAATGATCATTGAATCATCCTGCACCACCCTATATCCTATAGGTACTATTGTATCCACCTCTCTACTGATGTCCCTTGAACCTGCATCCCAGAGTGTGCCCATGTCTGTCATGTACCTGTCCACCCAATCCATGGATGCATATACTTCCTTATGGGCTAGTACCCAAGAAATGTGCTCAACTATCTCCTCCATAGATAAGTCTTGAGCCTTTAGTGGTCTCTCCAAAATAAATGATTCATGATCCCCACAATGAAAAATATGAGCATATTCAAAACCCTCTGTGTCATACCTCTCCTCAAGCATCTGCAACTGTGAATGATCCTCATGTCGCATCATCACAAGAGGATCCTCCCTCAAATCATGAGTGCCAATCACTTCCTCATATTTCACGACTGTCAACGATTATGGAGTCCCCATTGTAAGTGATGAAGAGCATGCCAAACTCAACTAGTAACAAATATCCTCAACCTTTCCTTGTCTCTAGTGAACTTGAGAGAAAGTTCCCTATCCATGAACAACTGCAAGCAATTTATTTCATCTTCTCTAGTGACTCTTTGATTATGTGAAATTTATCTCTAGTGACTCCACCTGGAACTCCTTTTTGTCTCTCCTCCATATGGGTTTTCCAAATAAGTTCTTCAATCAACTTATGAGCACCATCTTCCCTTGACAACACTTGTACAATTTTCTCCTTTGTGACCAATAATTGGTCCTCCAAATAACGCAATTCTAAGGGTGTTTTTTCAATTTCATCAACATGGTGTGGGGTGTCATACAATAGATATTTTGATTTTCTTTCACCTCCAAAATCAGCCTCTCCTCTGTCATCCTCCATACATGGCTCTTGAGAATATGGAACCATACCCATGAAAATTCTGCAAATACCCAACCTTCATCATATTTAGGTAAAATCATGTCTGCATCGCCATAAGCATCATAGATAGGATAATGCATTGAATCCTCATCATACTTAGGTTCTAGAAAACCCTCATCAAAACCAATTGGCTCACTAGATGATACCATGCAATCTCCAAAAGGTGGGATAGCATCGTGATCAAGCACTGCTTCATCAAGGGAACTCTTCTCTCCACCAGGACCATCAAAGATGGTCTCTACGTAAACATCAAAGAGAATTTTGTCCCCCATACCATCCACATTGTTTGCTTCTTCTTCATTCGAAATTACAATGTCATTCTACTAAAATAAAACTGTATTAGTGCTATCTTATTCCTTGTCTGCCAAAATATCCTTTGTGGTCTCAGGTTCTAAGGCCTCATCATCACCCATGTGCTCATTTGCAGGAGAAGAAATATAATAAGAGTCAACATTTTCCTCACTTTTAGAAGCATCATTATCTTTAGGAACTAGTTCTTTTTTCTTTGGCACCTTCACCTTCTTGTCCATTAATACTCGGGGTTAATACCACTTAGGATGTTTGATGGTGAAAAAATCATTGAATGACATGGTTGTGTTAAATTCCTCACTAAGCGCCATATAATCCCTCAAACATTCGACAAACTCCTCATTCTATCCTTTCTGTCACGTTTGTTTCCCCTTTAAACCACTAGCTCCAATGTTCCCTGCAATGATTTGATGGCTTTCCATATCCCGCATCAACCATTGTCGCCCCTATGCAAGAATATTACAAATATTCCTCACTGATTCCCCCCTCAAGCTAGTAGGAAAACCAACTCTTATACCATTGTAATATCCCTTGCTAAATTTTCAAATTTTAGCTTGGTTTGTTGGTTGGGATGTATTTTTTTGAAATAGTTTGATTGCCAATAAATTGTATTAATTATGCTGTAGTGCTAGGTTATTTTTCTAATAATATAGAATACACAAGAATCATATATACCTACAAATTATTGCACTTATATTATATGAAAAAAACAATACATTTAGGCATTGATAGGAATGCTATAACAACAATTAAATAAACATAAATTTGACCTGTATATAGAATAAATCACTACATTTGTGTAGATAAATTATGGCCAAAACATATATAGATTACACAATAGTTATATACGACAAGGGACATCCATGTAAACTGATATATGTGTACAACTACAAGATGAGGAATGGACAACAATCCATATTTGAAATACCTCTGTCCACAATATGACTTGACCTCCCAACAAAAAGAACCACTTCAGATCTAAATAATACAATCCAACAAATAAAATCCTTCTCCCAACAACTAGTATCATGGACCCAACTATAATATTCCTCTAGAAATTGCACCCAACTTACATGAAAGTTCACCCACCCTCTAAAGAAAGTGCCTAGCAAGTAGAAAATGCACCTAGCAAGCAAGAAATTTCCCATGAAGTCAGTAATATGATCCCCTCTACCACTAACTCTCCCAACAAGGTGTAATCTTATCCTATATGAAGAAAAACAACCCAACCTTGAAAAACTCAGCCGCTACAAACGAAAACTCCGCTTCATATGAGAAACATTTCTCTTCCAAGAGTGAAATACTCAGCCACATGAAGCACAATAAAAATATTTGGATGATATCCTCTCAATGAACAGATAGGGTGGATAGTTTCACCACCAAAACCAATATTCCAATATATGTAGGGTTTCCATCCTAAAGAGCCAAAGCCACAAGAGTTCTCTCAATTCATTTTTAGAAAATAACATATGCATAATGAGAGAGGGAGCCCCTCATTCTCCTTTTACTCTCTTGTTGAACCTTTTTCAGACCCTTTTACCCTTTTGATAAATTAAAGTGACTTTATAAACTCAATTGTCACTTATACACTTTTTTATCTGATTACTCAATGTCACCTTTTAAAAACATTTTTTCCTACTCCAGTGACATTAAGTAATTAATTAATTACCTTTTAATTTCAGAAAGTGATTAATTGGCTTGTAGGACATTCATGTATGTGAGAAATCCCTTTCTCATTATCACAACCTTTAGACATTTTCGTTCTGGTTCCAACGAGCTATTACACTAAGGTATTCCATTAGATAATGTGATCCAAATAATACCATTAGTTCATTTAGTTAAATTATGCTCAATAATGACCTCAATTTATGAGATTCGTTAGAATTCCACGAAACCAAGAACGAATTGTGCATACATGATCTTGATGATGAAAAGTAGTAAATGGACTAGTATGGGATTCATATAACAACTCCAAACCACCTAAGCTCACTGTTAACCTTAGTTTACCCCTTTTGTTAGGATGACATAAACCCAAAAGTTCACCTCGAATTGCAGAGCAGGGGAATCCAAAAATGGGGACATTACAACTGTAGAGCTGCCCCCCCAAAGTAACAATGAAACTACGGGGTCAAGACTCATAAATAACATGATTATTCCACATATATAGCCTTTCTAAAATAACATCACAAAATTCCATTGGGGCAACATCACACAATACCTCATCCTTCAAGGGCTTGATGTTGAAGGACAAGAAATTGTTTTGGCTAACGTGAAGATATCATTCCTAGCAAATCCACTTGATGTTGTATGGTTGCAGGTGTGGTGTTGTCAACAAATCCAACTGCCTGATGACCTCTTTTGAGATTAATTTCCTTTGGCTTCTTCTATCAACAATTAAATGAAGTGGGGTTCTCTTCACCCACATCTATGAATGGAAGAGGCACTCCCCCTCCTCAGGATCCTCTATTTCTTCTGGTTGGATTGTTGTAGTTCTGATGGTAGTATTGGGTTCTGCATCAATGATCTATCACCTTATATTTTTTTCTAAATAAGATTCTGAGTTCCGTTTGGGCTCTTTTTCTTTGAGCTCAACCACCACTGACTATTTCGAGTGACATTCATTAGTGTTGTTCCAATGGATTTTGTGGAAGTTGCACCACTTTCTAGTGTCCTTCTTCATCTTTCAATTACCCTTATTTTCCTACATCTTGGATTCTTTGTCTTGAAGTTGGATGTTTTATGAGTTGGGGACACCTTTACCATACTTCTCTTATTGCATATTTGTAGACCCTAACTCCCTCTTATTCCACTGCTAAAAATTCTACTCAATTTTGACAACATATCGATGAGCGGCTCCCAGTGATGACATGTCCATAAACTCCATTTCTATTTGGATGTACTTTTGTATAAACCCACGATATTTTAGAACCGGATTCCACTTAGAGTATTTGATACCCAACTTGGTGTAAAAGGCATGGAAGGTATTTGTGAACTATGGCACTGTTTGGTCCCTCTCCCAACGTAGTGTGGTCCATCTCATGTACTGGTCATCATAGTTTCCAACAGGCTAATACTAATCCTTGATGAAATCCATAAAAAAATCCCAATTGGATTCAACCTCAAACATTCTAGACTTCTCTGTGTAATTTTTCTCATAGTAATCTTCCCACCAATTTTTGACATGGGGGACATCCTTAAGGAGCGCAAAGGTGATATTTTACCTGTCAGAAAAATTGTGGAAAGAGAAATAACCTTCTAGAAGATTTAACCACTTTTTCAAAGCATCCACATCTATCTAACCTTCAAACACAAGAATATCAAAATTAACTTTTACCTTGAAAGGGGCAGAACCTCCAAAGTGGATGCTTACTGAAGACACATATGTTGTTGTTGGCAATTGTTGAAGGAATTGGGAAAAAGTTTCCATCATTTCGTCCCTCAACTGCGTTAGGGATTCCTCAAACAATACATGAATATAATATCCTACTCCCTCATCTCTCTTTTATTTCTCCATGGAGGCCTCTTGGGCTAGAAAGATCGGTTGTCCTCAAGAGAAACTAGTTTGAGAGCCAACTCTCTATACCCTAAGCTCATCAGGGACATGCACTAAGAAACAAAATGGATCAGTCTTCTCTAATACCACTGATCTGTATTATTTTGAGAATGAAATCAAGGAGGATATATAACAAGTAAATACACAAATATATTACAGGAAACATAGAGATAAACTAATACACAATTTATATTAATGAGAGAAATGTATAGAAACTGTAGAAAAAAAGAGTGAATGAACTCGCTAGAATGGTGGTATCTTATCTCTAAGAAGAGATGTGACGACTATGTTCATTCACAAGAAGATGTGTTTAAAATGAGGTTCAAAATTCCTTTTTAACATAAAGAATAAATGATAAAACCCTAGACATCCAAAACCCTAACCCCAGAAGATGAAACACCAAAAGGTTTGTTGGCCCCAATGGGGGTAGTTGATACGTCAACTTCCCTAGGGCGTAAATTTTTCATACAATCTTTGTTTGGGGTGCTTGATATCTTTTCAAAAAGTTATAACTGAGGAGTACACATTATGAATGGAACAATATACCCATATGCATTTATTGGGTGTTGTGACCTCAAACAAATGTTGTTTAGGGACTCAAAAGGGCCTCATAAGTTTGAGACCTAAACAATTGTAGAAAATCTACCAAAATGAAAATTTTGTTTTGAGTTAGTGGAATAGGTGGGTGTTTACCAATATCCACTTGGATCAATACCATTTCTTTACCTTCTGTAGTTGAAAGTGCTACTATAGAATGTATTTTTTTCATCCAACTAATTTCTCCTCCAAAGAGGTTAAACACATACCCACTTGTAGATATTCTACGATCCAGATCTCCATCTATACTTGCATCAACAAAGCCATGTATGTCCAACACTCTATTCAATCCTAGACTTCCTTGGCAGCTCAATATATAGCTAGTAGTGCCACAAAAATACTTGAAAACCCTCTTTACTCTTTTACAATGCTCCTTCCCTAGTTTTGACATATACCTACGCAAAACTCCCATTGCATGTGAAATGTATGTTATAGTAAAGACCATTTCATACAATAAAATTCCAACCACACTTTCATATAGAACACAAGACATTTCCTCTTCATCTTCCCTTGTCTTGGGACACTGATCCACAAATAAATTTACACCTACAAGAATAGGGGCTCTGACTAGTTTACCTTCCTGCATATTAAACCTCTACAACATTTTCTAGACATAATTCCTCTAATTTAACCAAAATTTTGAATTTTCCCGATCTCTTTTAATTTCCATGCCCAAAATGAAATTTGAAACACCAAGATCCTTCATGTAAAACTTAGAGGACAACTAAGTTTTGCACATCCTGGATAATATCCTTGTCGTTTCCTATTATCAACATATCATCCACATACAAGACCAAATAAATAAGATGATCACCGATTAATTTGAAATACACACAATGACCCACTTTTCTCCTGGTGAAGACAATTCCTTGGTGATTCCTTTAACATATACAAGGACTTTTTCATCCTGCATACTATCTCTTTCTTTTCCTTCACAACAAAGCCTTTTGGCAACTTCATGTATATTTATTCTTATAGATCCGCATGCATAAATGTTTTCTTCACATCCATCTATTCTACTTCAAAATAAAATGCATCAACAACAAATTAAATAAATCTAATAGAAGTTAACTTGGTAACACGAGAGAAAATTTCACCAAAATCAATTCCCTCTACATGGGAATAACCTTTTTCTACTAACCGAGCTTTGTATTTATAAAATTTTCCTTATGCATTCAATTTTTTCTTAAACACCCATTTGATTCCAATGGGATTTCTTCTAGTTGGAAAATCCACTAGATCCCAAGCCTCATTCTTGTCCAAGGATTCCATTTCTTAAACCATGGCCTTTTTCCATAGTTTTCCATCCTATGAATCCACTACCTCCATAAAAGTTCTAGGATCATCTTTAGCAATAAACAAAGAAAATTTCAAATAGAAATTAGGTGGATTATACCTTTCTAGTTTCCAGTTTCCTTCTTTCCTGAACCGATATCCTCAATACTAGAGTATGAGGATCTTCTTCTTCTTATTGTTGTTCTTTTGTAGAGTCTGATTTATTATCCTTCAACTCAAGCTCTATTTTATATTTTCCTTCCTTCCTTGGTAGGACTTCCTATTTTATGAAATATTTTATTTCTCTAATTGACACATCTCGACTATACACTTCCTTCTTAGTTTATGGGTTCCAAATCTTATAGCCTTTTAGACCATATTATACCCAATAAAAATACGTTTTTCATCCTTTTTATCTAGCTTACTCCTATTTTCCTTTAGAACATGAACATAGGAATCACAACAAAATACCTTGAGATGTGTTAGAGAGATTTTCTTAACAATTCATACCTCTTGTGGAGTCTTTCTATCCAATGTTAATTAGGGTGATCGATTGACCTGGTAACATGCAATACCCACTGCCTCTACCCAAAATTCCTATCCTAACCCGACACCACTAAGTATGCACCTTGATTTTCCCGTCAATGTCTTGTTCATCCTTTCTGCATATCCATTCTATTGAGGTGTATATGGATTAGTATTCTACTTTTAAATACCACACTTCTTATATAATTCTTCTAATTCATTTTCATAAAACTCTCCACCATTATCTGTCCTCAACACCTTAATTGTTTTCTCTGTTTGATTCTCCACAAGAGCCTTAAACTCTTTAAACCTATCAAAGAATTATTATTTCTTCCTAAGGAAATAAATACAGGTATTCCTAGAGAATTCATCTATAAATGAGACATAGTACATAGATTTCTCTGGTGATGGAACCGACATAGGTGCAAACACATCACTGTGCACCAACTGTAAAATTATCTCTTCCCTCGTTGCATGAGAGGGGAACCTTACCTAATTATGATTCCTTGGGAAGAGTTCTTTCCACTGGTAGATTTTGTGTACAACAACAACTATCAAAGTACCATTAAGATGATGCCATTTCAGTTCCTTTATAGGTGACCATGTTGGACACCATTGAGCTAGGATCAACTTGAGGATAGAGTCCTGGTAGGACCAGAGGAAATCCAAGAAATGGAAGAAAAGTTGAAAACGTTAAGACAAAGGATTAAGTAAGTGCAAGATCGATAGAAAAGTTATGTCAATGTGCATCACGTTGACCGTAATTATGAAGTTGGCAACCGAGTTTTCTTGTGGGTGAAACCGCACAAGAGCTTGATTAAGTTTGGTAAGGGTGATAAGCTCTCTCCTATGTTTGTGGGACCTTTTGAACTTGTGGAAAATAAAGGTCCCATGGCCTATCGACTAACCTTGCCTAATTCTTTGAGGCATATGCACGTTGTTTTTCATGTATTTGTTTTGTAACATTATGTTAGTGATCCTACACATGTGATTGACATGAGTTCCTTGCAGGTGTCGGATGAGGGTGCACTCATGGCAGAGCCAATATACATTTTGGACCATCGTATTCAACAACTACGACATCGAGGAGTTGATCAGGTCAATGTCTAGTGGGACAATTATCGTCCACACTCAGCTACCTAGGAGGACGTATATGATATGCACCAATATTTTCCATATTTATTTGATAATTAGACATATAGATCTTGTCAGATCATTTATTTACTGCATTTATATACTGTACAACTTTGGGATGAATTTTAAAACAAGAGGGGGTGTATGTAACATCCCTCTATTGCGAGCACATGTTATTGACTTATTCTTTGAGGATACTTGCGTGCAAGTGATCCGGTTTTAGTATATGGTTGTCTGTTTCACTTATGGATTCTTATGATGATGTTGATGGATTATGATGTTATGTTATTTGATATCTATGTATTGATAGATTCTATTGATGAGTTTCCCCTGAGTATGTAGGAAACTTGACAGATTGAGGATGCCGATGGCATCAATGGACCTCCTTGGACAACAGATTTAGTTAGGGAGTGGATTGTAATGTTTTGAGTATTTCATTTATGCTTATTTTATATATGATCGGGTATATTATGATGTTGTTTATGGATCATTGAAATTTTTTCATTGATGGATGCAGGCTATCAATTGCTTGCTAATCTGACTCACATAAGGAGTAAAGGGGCCATGCATAAAAACTAGCTATTGAGGGAGAGGTGTGGCAACATCCATGTCATGACCTACTAGCACTCCCGTCATGGCTCAAATTGTAGGTTAACGATTACCTAGTTAGAGATATCCATGATGTCATGAGGGAAGATTGAGAAATTCGCTCACAAATATTTCTAAGGGGCGTGCAATAAGGAAGGGTCCTTATTCCTTAGAATACCTTAGTCTCTCACAAGGTCGCTCGAATGGAGTGATGACTCTAGGGGTTGGAAAAATACTAAAAAAATTGAAAGGCGAGTGGCACCCTTGGATCATGGAGTGCGTCTTGAAGCTCATGTCACAAAATTTAAAATTGAATCAAAGGTGAGTGGAACCCTTGGAGCACAAAGTGCGTCTTGAAGGGCATGTCGCGAAAATTAAAAAAAATGAGTCAAATAATCTAGGTGGCCTAGAGAAATTTGAGCGAATGTTAAACCTTGTAAAATCTTGAGGACTATAGAATTTATTGATTGATTAATTAATTAATTAAAGAATGAATATATTAATCATAATCCCTAAGGGTCTAGGCATTTTCAAATAAATATTTAACTAAGCCTAATTCTAAGTTAGTGAGAAGACTAAAAACTAATTTTTTAATTTAATAATAAGGGGATGAATTAAATCAATTTAAGAATCAATGAAAATAAAAATAAATCCAAAGGAGTGATTTAATACACTTGTGCAAGTAAATACAAAATTATAATTTAAAGTGAGAAAGGAATAAAGAATAAAAGAATGTATAAGCATATAAAGGTATCTAAAGTCTAGTCTAACTAGAGAACATTCTTATTTTAACTCAACTCAGTTTTAGAACATTCCTATTTCAACTCAACTTAGTTTTAGAAAGGCGTCAATCATTAATTGGGAATAAAAGGGAATAAAGGGACACAAGGAGTGATTTTAGGAGCGCTTTTAGGATGGGTGAGGGAAATTGACTTTAATTAAATTAAATTGTGGATTTACTTGTGCAACTAAGGGAATGAGTGACAAGTGTATGAGGGGAATGATTCCTAATTAAATTAAAAAAAAATGAATTAAATGTGAAAATGACAAGTTGTCACTAAGGAAATTATATAAAACAAATGGTTGAGAGGAGGAATGGAAGAAACTGGTTATGAGTAAGGTTATGCTGTAGAAATTATGATTGGTTTTACTTGTGAGAGTTGGGATACTGAGCTTGAGAGAGATTGTGGTGGCTCTACCTTGCGACGCAAGCTGGGAGGTACAGGATTTTGGTTGTGTTTGTGCGTGGCCCCTTTGTGGTTCAGGGGGCTGAGGGGGAAGAAGAGTACCACTAGCATTGACTGGGAGGTACCGATGAAGTCTCCATGGTTATAAATAAGGGATATGGACAAAGTGCAAGCATGGGAGGACATCTTCAAATTCTCATCTTCGGTTACGTTATTCTCTTGAGGATTATAATTGCAAAAAATTTAATTTGTAATGAGTTTTTAGAATTCGCCAAGAACTGTGATTGAAAAAATTGATGTCGAGTTGTTATAACCCTTGATAACCTAGTGTTTAAGTTGAATTGATGGTGTGAAATGTAATGGATTTTCTAAATTAAGGGGTATTTACATGGCTTGTTAAATCTAAATAATTTAAGTAATAAACTACATCAGACATGCCTTGTTAGGCCATTTTAAAAGATGAACTAAATCTAAATAAATCATGTTCAATTTTTAATATTTCAGAACATACCTGGTGCAAGTTTAATGGTAAAAATAAGAAATGATAGCACTGTATGTTTGCAGTGGCTCTCTAAGTAAAATTGCTTCATTGCATTTACACTACCAGTTGTGCTTAGATCTTTGTAACATAATTAGATAATTATAGGATAACATTATTTAATTATTAGTGCATCAATTTTGGCATAAAATGCACCTTGAAGGAGAAATTGATCATGCTTGCAGTGGCATAATAGATTCTTGAAATGTACACACAGAGGTTCCACTTATGATTCTCGTGGCATCCTCTGGAGAAACAATGATTGCAGTGGCATTTCACATTTCCATATTGGGAAATTTAGCAATAGTAAGCACCAAAACGACACTTGTGTTCAATAAGATCCATGGATTTTGGTAGTCAGTGGGGTGGGGTGAATTTAAGTACAGTATTTCAGGGACAACAATCAAGAATCTTCTGTTGCGAGTCAACTTCCTAGACCATTTTCTATCTCACCCTTTTCGCCCAACCATGTATCTCCCCTGGCGTTTTTCTTTCTTGACATCCTCAACGATTTATTTGCCCAGAAGAATCTTCATGATTCCTTATTTTTCCTCCACGATTGTTTCCAAGAAGATCATCTATGATCTCACCTTCCCTTCAACGATTTTTCTAAGGTGAGTAATATCTGCGTGAGTTGAAAAAACTCACCCAATGCCTTGTCTTCATTGATCTCTGTGATTTTCTTACCTTTACCAGTGAATTATTCCTCAACAATTATGGATCAACATTTTTGATTTGAGCATCCACAACGATTGTAATTTTAGTTCTCTACATTTTCTTACTTGGCGTTTACTGGGTTAACTTACCTGTTTCTCGAACGGTATTTTTTTTTCTCTCCAAACTTTTCAAGCTCAACTCTCCTTTTTAACGGGAGGAAGTTTGGAAAGAGTACAAAAAGGGTGATTCAAGGCATGCAATAAGAGATTCTGTTGTATTTACAGTTGAAGGAACCACTATTTTACTAGAGGGTCCTTCCTTCCTTCTTGTTGTGTATGCCACAGCTGCAAGGACGCCATACAATTAGGCATTTCAATTGGCAGTTTGTTGGTACAACTTTTTGGTGACATTGTATTTTTAGTTACATCATTTTGGAAGGTGACAAGTTCTCTGTTGGTCAATATTACTATTGGGGTTACTTGTTTTGGAAACAACTTCTGGTTGGTAATACCTTCAAATATTTGTTGTAAGATGATGGAAAACGAATATGTCAAGAATTTGATGGAAAAATAAAAAGGAAATTGATTCTCGAGTTCATCTTGAGCATCAAAACTATTAATTTATTGTCACTTTACCCTTATTTAATTATTGACAACTATGTGATTATTTTTAAATGAAATCTGAGATATTTATGATCTAGTTCTCTATGTTTTTGTCTTGAGAAGATGCTCGATGGTTGGAGGAAAAAATCCCAAAAATGTGTTTTCTCATGGCGACAACGATTCTCTTCTCACTTGTGTGTGTGTTTTTTTTTTCTGTTTGCACATTTTCCCAACGTTTGATGATTACCCTCAACAAATTTACCAGGAGTAATCCTATGTGATTTCCCTTAATCTCATTAGCATTTTCCACATCAACTTTGAAGGAGTGTGAAAACATTGTAATTGTCTCGTCAAGAGAAGAATTTTTTCCCGTAGTAATACAAAAGTATTAGCGTCTTGTATCGATGCTCTTAAATATCAATAATGGATGTTCAAACAGTTTTGCAAAGCCTTTGGACTTTGAAATGGAAGTTCCATATCATTAACATTGTAGATGTTAATATGCTCATTTATCCTTATGATAATGTAATATTATAAATTAATATAATCAATTATGTTATTTTTTACTTAGGCGGATGATTATGATTATATATTGAATATGATAATTATAAAAGGTAAAAATGGGTCTAAGTCACAACTGATAGAATTAAAGATAACATCATTTTTTAATTGATCATAAAATTAGGTTCCATGTACAAGTGTTGATTGAAATGATAAAGCAGTTAGAGACATGTGTGCAAGTACTAACTACAACACTTAAGTAATTCAAGGAGGTCATTCATAAACCTAAGTCTCATGCCCAAGTGTTCATCATTTATTCCCTTTAAGAATACTCGATCTTTAATTATTTAATTAGAATTATACGTCAACTTTGAAGTTCTCCTTATTATTGTTTAATAAGACTCGATCTTTTTGGTTTATAGATGGCTACGTAATGTAAGTAGGTTAACTTAATGTATGTTTGAGAGGATACCTCCTCGCTTGGATTCTAATAATGAATATGAAGTTTGACATTCCCTCACATGCTCCTAGAAGATTCCATTAATTTGATATGTATAGTTATGCTACCAGAGATTAAGTTGAATAGCGCTCTTGATTTATTTATCTTTATGAATATTTTATTTCTCCTTTACCCGCCTTGTTTCTTGGAAAATGATAGGGTTTAGTAGAATATCATGTTGCTCCATTAAACATTGTTGATGTATGATTGAATGTATGTGATTAGATATCTTTGCGTGTGGAAATAATTGGGCGAGTAACTAGATTCTTGCACCCTGAATTTAATAGATTAGATTCCTTATGTGCCTTGAATTAAATCGATAATTACTCTTGCACCCTTGATTAATGTGATGTATGTTTGTAACAGAAAATTGTGTGCCATTATATGTATATATGGTCATGTGTGTAGTTACTTATTGTGCCACGTAAATGTTAATGAATACATGATTGAGTGAATAAATTCTCTTGCTCTTTGGAATTTATGTGATGTGTGATTGGTTATTAGAACACTATTGCTCCATTGATTATTGTTGATGTTGTTGATTTATCTAGTTGTTTTTTAGACTTGATTGTATTAGTGGGATGTAGACACCTACTTATTCCTCAAAACAATTGACAACCTTGAGACCTTAAATGGTCAAAATCAATCAGATGAATCTTGGGCTTGAGCATTGCTTATGTGTCTTGGAGGTCCTAACCTTGTAGGGTAGGTTGGGTGGGTATTTTATATGTGTTATCTTTATGTGATGAGTTGATCTGGAATTTCCATTTATGATACTTGTTGATTTTGTGTCGTTATCTAATGGGATGATGTGTTAATTATGTATCGTTATTGATTAGGATTGATGTGTTGGGTGCGTCTTTATGGATTACTATGATGAGTCACTTGTAATGATTTAATACATGATGTCATTGATTAAGAGATGCTATGAATTATTTGTTGACATTAATTTCCTAATGCTTTAAAAAAAATTACCTTTTGTGCTTTGCTTTCCTAGTCGTAACAAAGGGGAATAGTAGATACACAACAACTCACATTCTAGTCTATAGAGTATCTACTATGAAGATATAATAATATCCCAAATCTCAAGTCATAAGTCTTCATCCTGTAGCACTTTCCCTATAGTGCGCTCACCCAGTCGCTCCATTCATCCCATTGCATTCCACTTCATCGCCTGTCACACGGTCTTTGTTTCATCACACTCTACTATGCCATTTATCACACTGGCTCAAAGTGCCCTGCGGAGTTTCTTCTACCTAATATTCCACACTATTAGTTGCAATCCATTCTGTCGCACTAGTTTCATCTCGACACACTCCACTACAGCATTCGTCGCACTAGTTCAAATCACCCTACATATTTTCTTTTGCACCATTGAGCCTCCTCTGCGTCAATGGTCCTTTTATCCTTCAATCCTTCTATGAATTTATATTTTCATCCTTTCATGACTTCCTCCGTTTATGCTCTATACTTTTGTTCCATACTTTTTGTGCCATTGATCCTTTTGTCCTTCAATAATTCCATGAACTTCTTCTTTCTTTGATTTCACTATAACTGACCATATCCATGACCACTTTGACATCAATGAAAACATATGTGCAACATAAATTTCTTCTATTAGTGTAGGTGATGCTTCAACTTAAATTGGTAGATTAAATTCAACCATTTCAATTCAATCTGCTACTAAAACAAATAATGAATAGAACAATTTCCTTTGTCTTTTCTACCATTTCATTTGTAGGTCATGTATTTGGGTCTAAGTAATCGGGGCCTAGTGGAGACCTTTGGAAAGAGGCAGGTTATGTATCTCAGTTTGATAAATCAGGCGCTGGTGGAGACCTTTGTGGAGTAAAACAAAGGTGAGTTTTATAGATTTTTGGTTGTGATAATACCCATATTTTCACTATTAAATATGAGTTTCACAATGGGGATCTTGTGGATAAGAAGAGGGAATGAAATTCCATATTAGGATACAATATGAAGGCCATCTATCTGTAGATTTCTTCATGTGCATGCATATTGTAGAAGTAGGAGAAGTAATTGAATTTGTCAATGAAATGATTATGTAAGGGGTTAAATGAAACTTTAAATTCATGGTGATGTTACCAAGTATTATGTCGTTGGTTGTAGGATAAGAGATCAAGTGTACCTATCCAATCAGATTGTTGAAAAATCATATATAAATAATTTGAAATATAACTTTTTAGAAAAATGTTGATTATAATTCACATATGAGGTGGTCAAATGTGAATTAATAGGCATTCAACGATGATTTCATTGCAATATGCCATGCCTATTGGAAAGTATAATAATGGAGGATAAATTGTTTGTTTTTAGTAAAATTCCATGTTGGTTTCTTATTGAGAGGGAATCAACACTTAATTTCATATGTGATATGTTGTTGATTTTGGTGCATAAATAATTCGTTTTTATGTACACTTTAATGAATATACACCACTTTTATTATAACCAAAGTTGATATTTATAATTTTTTAATTACAAATGATAGTTTCTTGTTCAAATTCGAGGTAGGAGGGAGTGATTGCTTGCTTGTTTCCTAGTACCAAAAATTCACATATAAAATATTACTCAAGTTGCATACACTGAGACATGAGATTAAACTTGATCCAATTAAACTTGGAGGTTTGATATATACCCTATTGTGAAACTTCGTGAAGTACTTATAAAAATATAGAATCGAGCTCTATATTAAATGGAGACACTATATCATTAAACACCAAAATTGATGGATCATCTAGCCGATGTATAATAGATTATAATTTCAATAAATTATAATATAAAATGAAATTAATATAGCTATAAGATAAAAAAAAATTGTGTAGGATTCACCCTTGATTGAATTCACATATAGATACCGATAATTTATAATCTAAAGAGAAATATAACGATAAGATAAAATTGTGTTATGTATGATTTTATAATGTACCTAGTGTTGAAATTATGCTTATAATGAGAGGGGGGGTGAATCAATATAATATACTTTTTACATTATTTAAAACCATTAATTACTTGAGAAACAATGATCACATATAAACTCAAATCACAATGCACATAGTTTAACATGGAAACCCAATTAGGAGAAAACCATGAAACTTATCTTTATAAATTCATGTAGGCACCAATCGACTGTTACAATATTTGCAAGAACCAACCTACTGGAGACACCAATCTCTTCACCTGAGCACCAACTCAAAAATATATTATGTAGGCACCAACCTACTAGAGAAACAAATCGCCTTGATCGATAACCAACTTCGTAAAACCTTTATAGACACAAATATAATATATTCATACACCGAGTTATTCTAACTTCAACTGCATGCTTCATACTTCAGACATAGCTTCAAACCCTATTCACATTTAGCCTTCATTACCTAGTGAACCTAATAGCATCAGTCCCATAATATAATCATAGGATACAACATCTCAAGCTCAAAAAGCCACACTTTGCAGTGTCACAGACCTTTATTCCTTCATATCACACCTTAAGAACAAGAAAACCCCTCAGACTTCTCTTGCACACCTTTAGATCCAAAAAATATACCCGATCTCCTCTAACACACATCATATATCTTTTGCACATATCATACTTGATCTCTTTCTTGAATACTCTACAAATTTGCACATCTATCATGTATTTATAGTATTTTTGTCCTCACTTTCAAGGACGACATGGAAAGATTGACTAAGCCAACCTAAATTTTCTGGTTGGGTTGTCAGACAAAAAAATTCATATGTCCTCATTCCTAAGGATTTAGAGGGAATTCCATATACTGTTGGAAAGTTTTCGGAATAATATTTCCAAACATATAACCTATCATCCCATTTGAGATACTCTTATAGGGAAAAACTTCCTTCAAAGATAGGGTATCCAAAATGAGCATAAAAAATCCAAATAAAATATTTCCAACAATCTCCATATTGCAATATTTATCTTGGAAATCCATAGTATACCCCTGTATTTGACATCAATGACAACAATATTTCCAAAAATACCCCCTTTTGTCATTGATGGAAACCCTTAGTTAATTCTGATACTCCCCCTATTTCCAACTTTCCTTGTGTCTTCAAGAAATCCCCTGTCTGCAAGTTCTTCCCCTTTGACATCAATGGAAAAGGGATGCTTCCCATTGAGCTTGTTCTTCCCTTTACTAAATATATGGGAGGGATATCACTCCAAACTTCTATTTCATACAAAAATTTTCTTCTTTAACTTCATCAAGTATGTATACACTACTTAAGGCTCTGTTTGCATTTTCCACTAACGTTCCTGAAGTTGATTTCCTTATCTCACACCCTTTAGAATGAAATGTGAGGTTGTAACCTTGATCACACATTTGAATAACACTTAGAATATTATGATTTAACCCTTCAACATACAAGGCATTCTATGTCTTAGTCTTTCCATTGTCAAGACTAACAATACATTTTCCAACTATCCTTGCAGAACCATTATCTCCAAAAGTAACACTACCTCCTTTTTCTTTCTTCAAGGTAAGAAAATTGGTTTGATCCCCTGTTATGTGCTCTGAACATCAACTATCAATGTATCATTGGTTCCCTTTATTTTGAGCATAAACTGCAAGTTCACATTCTTCCTTCTTATGTTCTTGATTCCTTTTCTACACCTTTTTTTATTCATCTCTATGATTGGAGATACCATCTTCTTCCCTCTTTATTATGTTTCTTCTATAGTCACATGCTGTGTGACCATAGTTATTTCACTTATAACATTCAACATTGTAATCAAATAGGCGAGCAAATGAATTGTAGTTTCTATCAACAAACTCATGAGAATTTTTGGTTTTGTTGCTTACATAATCATTCTTTTTGGTTTTATAAGAACCTATATTTATAACTATCACATGATCATTTCCTTCGTAATCTCTACAATATGTTTTTTTATGGAACAAATTATTCTAAGAAAAAAATGACTAATAAATATATTTTGGCACCGTTTTGTGAAAGGTATTCTTGGTGGAACAACACTTCTGAAATTATTCTTGTCAGAATAATCATATTTCTATTGGTACTGCTTCTTTCATTGTTGATGGATCCTTTGAGAATATTGGCATAGATTTTAGTATTTTCTTCATTTTCCTTTTATGATGGCTTTATGACCTTAGTGATTGCATCTCCCTCAGGGGTATTTTGTTTTTCATCGTAGCGAAGACCTATATTTATTAATGGTGACATGTGGAAACTGAGAATATTATCTAATATTTTAGTACTCTTTCCAAATGGAAAGCTTCTTTTCAACCAATCAATTGTTTTGTTTAGTTCCTTTCTTAAGGAAAATATTTCATATTCTAGCTTCTTGCAATTTTCTTCCTTTTCTTTCAATTGGCTTATCACCATTTATTATTTCCTTTTTTTCTCCTCTAGTTGAGTATTCATGATGATAACTATCTTCTATGTTTCTTCAAGATCACGATCCTCCTCTTCATATTTCTGCAATTTCTCTTTCCTCTTTCTATTCATTCCCCTGGGTTTGTCTATTTCTTCTAAGGCAATAATGAGTTTTACTTCAAGATTCACTTCTCCAACATTGTCTTCTTCTTCTTCTTCTTCTTCTTCCTCTTTCTTATTTTCTTCATTTTATTTATCAGTAGAATTTGTATCCATGGCTATTAAGAGGAATTCTTCTTTATCAATATCAAAAACATATCCACCACTTTATTCGGACGATCTACTATCCTTTCTAGAGTAAAAACACTTCTTCTTAGTATATTTTCCTCTTTTGTGTCTACAAGGTCTACTTCTATTGTTATGTTATTATTTAACATTATTGTCCTCATAAGCATTGTCTTCCCTTTTTTTTATATGGAAATTTAGCAACAAAATTCCCTACTCTACCACAATTAAAACATATGAAGGGTAGCTTACCTTTGTATTTTCTAGAACCTCTTTTTAGCTTTCTCACAAATTGTGCTTCTTTCATATCTGATTCATGGATGGAACAATCAAAGAATTTGTGTCCTTTTTTCTTCTTTGATGCTTTGAAAGTTTCTTCCTTCCATGCTGGCTTTTTCATTTTTTTTCCTAATCTCATATGTAGTGAGAATCCCATGCAACTCATCCATATTTAGTTTCTCTAGATCCTTCATTTGTTATATGGAAGAGACCTTGGAATCAAATATTAAGGGGAGAGATCTCAAAACCTTTTGCACAATCATCGGTTCTTTAAACTTCTCACCAAGTCCTCTGATGGTGTTGACAATTTCATTCACTCAAAGGAAATAGGCTGCAACATTTTCTTCGTCTTTCATTTTCAAACTCTTAGACTGTCTTCTATGAGTTTGGAGTTCCTTCTTCATCTTATCATCATCTTCATACATGTTTTGAATTTTTTCCCAAATTTAATTTTCCAATTCACAATGCATCACCTTGACAAACTAATATTCTGATAGACCACATATGATGACATTCATGGATTTTGCATTATGTTCACTAGGATTATTCCCAATCACATCTATTGGTGGTGATTTTGGGGCTATATTACCATTCAAAATTGATTTCAAAATATCAAAACTAAGATCCATTATATAGTTCGACATCCTTATACTCCAAAATGGATAGTTTGTTACATCAAAAAATGGACCCTAGTTTGTGAAGAAACTTTCTTAACTAGCTATGTGTGCTCCTGAGATCTACCTTATACCGGTTAGACTAATTATGAAGGAACTTTCTCTAATACCAATTGTTGAACTTATGATTATATTGAGGGGGCGGGTAAATCAATATAAGATATGTTTTACTCTATTTAATCATTCATCAATAATTAATTAGTTGAAAAACAATGATCACATATAAACTCAAATCACAATGAAAAGAGTCTAAAATGGAAACCCAATCGAGAGAAAATCATAAAAATTATCTTTATAAATTCATGTAGGAACCAACCTACTATTGCAATATTTGCAAACACCAACTTAATAGAGACACCAATCACCTCACTTGAACACCAACTTATTAGCACCTGTAGGGACCAATCTATCATTACAATATTTGCAAGCACCAACCTGTGGGAGCCACCAATCCCCTCACCTGAGAACCAACTCAACAAGATATTGTGTAGGCACCAACCTACTAGAGACACCAATCTTCTCAAATAAAAACCGACTTAGTAAGATCTGTATATAAACCAATATAATATCTTCATACACATAGTTTTTCTGACTTCACATGTATTCTTCATGCTTTATACATAGCTTCAAACCCTAGTCACATTTAGCCTTCATGCCCCGACGAACCTCATAGAATAATTGCTAGAACATAATCCTAGATCACATCATCAAAACCTAAAAAAAAATCACTTTGCAACATCACAGACATTCAATCCTTCATAGTGTACCTTAAGACTTCTCTTGCACACCTTTAGATCCCAAAAATACACCCCAGCTCCTATGGCACACCTTATATCTATTTTGTGCACCTCATACATGCTCTCTTGATTGGATACTCTACAAATGCACACATATATAATGTATTTATATTATTTATGTCCTCACTTTCAAGGATGACCTGTAAATACTGGTTGAGTCGACCTAAATGATTTGGTTGGGTTGTTGGACAATTTGTTTTGTATCTCCTCATTCCTAAATAGTTATAAGGAATTTCATATACTATTGGAAAGGTCTTGAAATAATATTTCCAACCATATAACCTATGCTCTCATTTGAGCTAGTAATATAGGGTAAAAATGCCTTCAAATATAGGGTATCCAAACTAAGCATAAAAAATCCAAAAACAATATTTCCAACAATATCCATCTTGCAATCTTTATTTTGGACATCTATAGTCTCCCCCTATCTTTGACATCAATAAAAATAATATTTCCAACACCTAGGGAGGATAATATTGGGTACCTACAAAGATACAAAATGGGATAATGAATGTAATGTGGCCATTATAATGGAATAGGCCCACTATGCAATTAAAAGAAAATAATGTGTCCATTATTTAATTGAAAGGAAATAATATAATAATAAGGGTTAGTTGGCACAGACCCCTAGGAATACCCATAAGAAATTATAAATACACATGAGTATCATTGTATGGAGTGTATTGGATTGTATTATCTTGTAACAAACATGGATTTTTGAGTGATTCCTTCCATAAGGAATAATTGATGGTGTTACCCTATTCTAAGGGTTTTCTCTACATTCTTGTGTTGTCTATGGTGAATGTTTTTAGTATCTTCAATGTCGAAGGTTTAATTTCTTGAATTTAATGGTGTATTATCTCTTATATCTTCCAAATCTTACTACCGACACAATATTATACTCATTATCCCCTTGGGTATCTCCTTAGCTACCACATATTATCCTCCCTAGGTACATTATAGATTCACATAATAATGGTATAAGTTAACAACATCTAAATTGATTGATTGAATTTTCATATAGATACCCATTTTCTATCAATTTAAGTTCAACTGACACATTCATTACCATATATTTACCAATTCCTTATCAACACCTTTAGAAGCCCTAAATTTCTCTCATTATCAGTTCTATAGTATGTAAAGTTAGAGTTGTATAATCAAACATCAAATTCTATTTAAATTGTTGGAATTCTGTGACATAAGAAGTCAATGCTTTTGTTGATTTGAAATGATCCGAGTTAACAAAATTTTACAAAATCCCCCAAAACATTGTTCTACCATGGACTATGATATAATTTTAATCATGCCTAAAAGTTATGTTGAATTTATGTCAAATCTGTAGTCTTAAACAAATTAGTTTGCTAAAAATATCTTATTCCCACTTGCTAACAAATCCCAATGTTCTCAAGAAAAAACTTGTTTAAATTGTGAACCATTATATGTTATCTTTCCCAGCGTCTACACATGTTTAAAATCAATGCTTAATTTTGATGTTCACCATTTCCCATAAATTTTTTTATGATGTTCCAATACATATACATATACATATACATATACATATACATATACATATACATATACATATACATATACATATACATATACATATATACATATATACATATACATATACATATACATATACATATACATATACATATACATATACATATACATATACATATACATATACATATACATATATACATATACATATATACATATACATATATACATATACATATACATATACATATACATATACATATACATATACATATACATATACATATACATATACATATACATATACATCTATATATATATATATATATACATATAC
>ML841773.1:0-14991 GCA_009831015.1 Picea engelmannii | reverse complement strand
ATTTGTATTCATTAAAAAAGGGATGTGCCAAGGATGTAAACAATTACATAAAATATTCTGAAATCTGGTCCATTATTGAACATAATTCTAATAAAACATGCATAAACTCTAAGTCCTTCTCTAAATGGGAATTCTAGGTATTTGAACTAACAAATTGGCCCATATAATTGGTTATTCTGAAAAACATAAAAAAAAACAGGGAGGTGCACTATCCTGAGCTTCCTACCACTCAACAAAGTGAGAGGAGAATATGTATTCCACTTCCATGGGATCATGGGTTTGAACTGTTATTTCATCTTCCCTAAGGTCTTACTATAATGAGTTCACTAATCCATGGTTGTTAGAGGTGAGATCAGAGAGATAGATTCTAAACATTGTGGAAGAACAAGAGAGAAGAGATGATGAAATTCTTTTTCCAGCAAATCGATTCTCTATTTCTGTAGAAGGAGAAGGTTCATGACATTGGAAACATCCGTTACACCAACTTTATCAGTCTCTATAATTTTCGTGGAGATGTGGAGGAGAGAGTTGATGTTACCCTAAGTAATTTCTTCATGCCTATAAAGGATTTTCCATTCTTCCTTCCAATTTGGATTTTTCATATTTTCCTCAAAGGAACCTCACACAAATCTACTTAAGGAGAAAATGGGCCAAATAATCCCTAGACATCAATTTCCAATTCCAATTTTATTGAAAACTAACAAGAACAAAGGATTGTTATTTTGGATAAGGATAGAGTCATATACATCAAACAAAACTGATACAAGAAAAAACAACTTGAGAACTAGGGGTTTCCTGGTATACAAAATAAAAGGTATTGACATTGAAGATGTTGGACACACCTACCACACTTAGAGGGGGGGTGAATGAGTGTGGGGATCTTTTTCCCAAAACTTCCCTCTTCACATAAAACTCCGTAGTTAACATTCAACATTTATTCATTGCCCATTGCTGTCATTTATAACCAGTTATATGTGAACATATATCAGCAACACATATCATCAATAAGTCATCACCACAAGTAACACAAAGAACACAAGATGTATGTACAATTTTTCTTTTTATTATGGACAACAATCTAGGGTTTATCAACAACAACTAAATAGAGTATGATTCTACAAGAGCACCAACTCTATAATGCAAGACTCAACTTACACCCTCAACACCAACTAATATGAGGAAACAATCCTCAATAGATATAAATCTATCAACAGGTACGTGACCTATCAGTAGTGCAGCCCGCGTGTGTATGCACCCTAGCTCACTACAGCCCACGTGTGCACATGGCCAGTGTATAATGAAACATGCGTATGCTTCTGAGAAACTAGGGTTTTGCTTTGCTTCAAATTCTCAGATCCTCTGCAACCAACAAACACTTTCTCTTCTGTCTTCCACTGTTCAACTGACCCATAGCCAGTCACAACATCTCCAAGCTCTCCAATAGCTTTCTCATGCTCCACAATATATCAATATCAATGCTATCTCAAACATGTATAAGTATCTAGTATACCATAGCAATCATGTCACAACTGAATCACAATAGTATTGATCACCCCATCAACCAAACTAAACCACATCATAGAATCCATACCAAGAATGTCCTAAGCACTCCCATAATATCAAACAATAGTATTCATAAAGACAGTAATGTAATCATACTAGTGTCTCAGTGATAGATCTGAGGCCATAGAATGCAGATCTGGAACCTGCCTAATCATCCAAGATCTTGGCAACAACTCAAACACAATTCTTCACCATTTTATCCACCATATTCTCACTATCTTCAGAAATGCCACGTATACCTTAATGTATATGCACTCTAAGCACAGACAACCCACGTATACCTCAAAAACTAGTGTTTCTAAAGTTCTAAGAATTTTTCCGTCAAGATATCCGACATTGCCGAAACTTTGATGCGTCCATGAGATCCTCTTCTCGCTCTCTTCCTCGGAATAGATATTCAATCATGCCCAATAGATCCACACCAATAATTCTCAAGAAGCTCTCCATCAATACTCCACAAGATAATCTCACTAGAAGTTCTCCATCAATACTCCACAAGATAATCTCACTAGAAGCTCTCCATCAATACTCCACAAGATAATCTCACTAGAAGCTCTCCATTGATCCAAAAAAAGGATGATTTACAAGAGACCATAGATATCTTATTTATATTTTCATCATCTAGGTCACTTAACCCATTTTTAGGTTACTTAACCCATTTATAGGTCACTTAACCTATTTTCCATATTTTAGGGTTAACCACTTTCCATGAATAGAAAGTTCTCCAATACTTTATCATTTATATATTCCTTCTTGATTTTGTCACTTCTCTTTATTATTTAAATAATCCATCTTGATTTTGTCACTTTACTTTATCATTTAAATAATTATTTCTTCTTTTCAATCACTTAGACTTCTTTGACCTTGGGGGCTTCAAGCCTTCATATGGGGGTCCTCCAACTTCATAAGGCCATAACTCTCAAACTGTGAGGAGTTATGTGACATTCCACATACCAATGGAAATGGAATGGCAAGAACTATCCATATAAGATAGTTTCACCAACAACTTCATTGATATTCATCTCATTATTCCATATACAAGCATGGGTCCTCCAACCATTCTTCTAGGATAACTCAATCCGCAAAGCGTCTTCCCGTGAGGTATTTCACCATAAGGGGACCACTTTGGAGTTCATCCATTTGATCACCTTATCAATCATGATAAGACAATAATGATTCACCTTTTCATCAAACAAACTATGTATCATCATGTATCAATGACAACTCATTGATCCATCTTCATCTATGCATCATATCAACGATCTATCTTTATCAATTGGTTTCCACTTTGACATCTATCATTGTCATCATGGACAATACATATACATTGTTCATCAATCATCAATCAATCAATTACTTGACATCAATCAATCAAACCATTTTCATCAATGACATATGATCCAACAATCTCCCAAATAATCAAACGATTGGCATCAATGACAAAATGATCCAACAATCTCCCTCTTTGGCATTGATGGAAATACCAACATTTATGTCAACACCAGTTACCAATTATTGATGTCAACATGTAGATAAGGCATGTTCTACATCAATAGTCAATGTGACTATTTCTCCCCATTAATAAACATCAATCACATCAATGTGATTAACTCTCCCCCTTTGACATCAATGGCAAAGGGCCATTCGCCTCTTGGGGTTGCTCCCCCTGCTTGCATTCTCCTTGGTGTTTCTCCCCCTATTTGAGTGCCTTTGATCTTCCTCTGAATAATCTCTCCCATTTTGAACAAGGGATATCACTCTGATATAAAGATGAATATACATCGAACATACTCCCCTTGTGACCATCTCTTCTCCTGGAATCATGCCTCTGTGCTCTTTCTTCAAATATAGGGCTCTTTTATAGGTATGCATCTGATAAATATCTCCTCCTAGAATTATGGGAAGAAGAATGACTCCCCCTATCTTCTCTGCAAGATGAACAATATGCTACCATATGACGATCCTTGGACCTGTTCATGCATCAAAATTGTGCCATACCATACATAATGAAACAAAATATATGTCACCAATGAAATAGAGAATCATGCACAATATATCAACCAAGTACATCATGTACCAAAATTTTCCCACCATGCACAACACCCACGTACATTAGCCATGTACATCAACAATGTGCCAAAAGATATCATCCATGAAAATGTATCCACCATATGCCAACATGTTCATCTACCAATATGTTAAACAAATACCATCCATGAGTGTACCATTATGCATCATTACTTGCACCAAGCAAGTATATCAACCGTGCATCAATAAGCTAAGACTCCCCAATGATGTACAACATGACTATCAACTTAACTTACCAACTACATGTCTCAATGTGTAGCCCATCCACATGGAAAGTGCATGCACCATGATATCCAACAATACCATATGCTTCCAATAATACATCATAAGATATATCAATGAAAATTCAATTATGTACCAACCATGTACTCCAATAGATTATTTTTCATAATCCAATAGATGAGCATTTGATCAACATCAATCCATAATCATGGGTTAGTGCCATGCACCCAAGATTTATTTTATATCATAACCTTGCATGATCTAACTTAGAACCATGAAAACCTACAGCAAACAGTGTCAGAACCTGCAATAAACAATGTCAGAACCTGCAACACAGAGTTATACCATCACATCAAGCTACAACCCATGTGCATTGCATTTTTCCCAAGGCTTCACCACATATACACGACCTGCTTTACAACAAAGCGCGTGTGTACACGACCTATGCAAGGTCAGCCAACGTATGTACGCGACTGTCACCACTGTCAACCACGTATGCCTTAGTAGATGTCTTACTTAAGCTTCCCTTTAGTCTTTCATTCTGTTTTGGCTACTCTGTCTTCTTTAGCCACTTTTGTAGATGAACCTTCTCCTTAGAACTTGAGCTCTGAGCATCCATATTTTTAAAGATGTCTCCCTTTCTTACTTCATTCCTTCTTATAGCCATGCTATGTGAAGTTCTTATCATGGGCTTTCTTCTTGTGTTCAAAAACTCCTGGGATTTGTGGCCAAATCCACTACAGCTGTAGAATCTCATGGAGTTACAGTGAACAACAATATGTCCTACTTGATCACATATCCAACACCTTGTGGTGTTATAGAATCTTCCATTATATCTCCTTTCATAAGATATACATTCAAAATCTTTGTGATCATATCCATTACATGAATAACAATGCCCATGAAAAATACTTTCATACCTTTGCTTTGGTGTCCCAAGAATAACTTCTTGATGTCTTCCTTGCTTTGTTCTTTTGAAATTTTCTTAGCCTTGTGTAGATGGTTGTTTTGAAACATTGTCTTCCTTCTTTGATGGACTTACCTCATGCTTCTTTGAGGTGCTTTCTTCAGCATGTGTATCTTCTCCTTTGTATCCAAGACCTGATTTATCACATGATGACCTTTGACTTTCCAAGATCTCATCCAATATTCGTGAGCTATTCAAGAATTTGTTTGACTTTTCTATCTTCTTTCTAAGGTCAACAATTTCAGCTTCTAACTTACAACATGACTCTTCCTTTTCATTTATTTGAATCTTCAATAGTTCTTCTATTCTTTTGGCTTGTTCAATTTGGGTCTTGAGATGGACAATGGTTTCAAAACTTTTGCTAATATCATCATCTACATTTATATCTTCTTTTACATTCTTTAGTCTTGTGATCTCTTCTTCCTTTTCTTCTAATTTAGAACTCTCTTCTTGTTCTTTGACCATTCCCTTTAACTTCAAGATGTACCTTTGACTCCTGCTAATAAACTTCTTAGTGTTATTCGAAAGATAGTTATAGTGTGTATAAAAATGATCACTCCTATACATGTATAAACCCTCTTCAATTTGCTTTTGAAATTCTAATAGATTTTCTTCTATTATTTCATGGGATAACTATCATCAAACTTTACACAAACTGTTTCTAGATCATCTTCTTCACTTGAGAAAAATTCAACATCATCACACTTTGAATCATTGCAATCAAGAGTCTTGGGAGATTCTTTACCTTCACTATCTTCCTTCTTGCCAACACCATCACATGTTTTTTTTCCTTCATTTGAAATGTCTTCAAGATATTCCTTTGTGCTACCATTACTTGATTCTTTATCTTCACTTGAAATGTTTTTAAAATCACATTTAGAAATAATGCATTGAAGAGTTTTTGATGATTCTTTACCTTTGATGATCTTGATGGAGTGGTCTTCCGACTCTTCTATTTCTTCCTTCTCCTTCTTGTTTTGATATGTCTCCTCTAGCTTTAGCCATAGATCCTTGGTGGAAGTGCATTGTCCCATGCTCTCTTTGATAGGGCTTGAGAGTCCACTAAGAATGGTCTTGAGAGACAATGCATCATTCTTCTTTCCTTCCCTTTGAGTTGCAAACTTTAACTTGCTCTTCAATGGAACTGATCCACCAATGGTTTCCTTATAAATAGCTACTCCCATTGTCTTCAAATATAATCTCATTTCTATTCTCCAAGTAGAATAGTCTTCCTCATCAAGGATTGGAACTTCATCATCCATTTGTGTGTCTATGGATCTCCTTCAAGCTTGTTAAGGTTTGTAGTGAAGGCCTTCTCTGATACCAATTGTTGGACACACCTACCGCACTTAGAGGGGGGGTGAATGAGTGTGGGGCGCTTTTTCCCAGAACTTCCCTCTTCACATAAAACTCCTTAGTTAACATTCAACATTTATTCATTACCCATTGCTGTTATTTATAACCTGTTAGATGTGAACATATATCAGCAACATATATCAACAACACATATCATCAATAAGTCATCACCACAAGTAACACAAAGAACACAAGATGTATGTACAATTTTTCTTTTTATTATGGACAACAATCTGAGGTTTATCAACAACAACTGAATATAGTACAACTCTACAAGAGCACCAACTCTTAATGCAAGACTCAGCTTACACGCTCAACACCAACTGAGATGAGGCAACAATCCTCAACAGATATCAATCTGTCAATAGGTACGCGACCTGTCAGTAGTGAAGCCTGAGTATGTACATGCCCTGGCTCACTACAGCCTGCGTGTGCACACAGCCAATGTATAATGCAACATGCGTATGTTTCTGAGCAACTAGGGTTTTTCTTTCCTTCACATGCTTAGATCCTTTGCAACATGCAATCACTTTCTCTTCTATCTTCCACTGTTCAAACTGACCCACATCCAGTCATAACATCTCCAAGCTCTCCAATATCTTGCTCATGCTCCACAATAGATCAATATGAATGCTATCTCAAACATGTATAAGCATCAAGTATACCATAGAAATCATGTCACCACTTAATCACAAGAGTATTGATCATCTAGTACTTGGAAGCCCAATATTTGAAGTTTCAACATCCCTTTCTTATGCTTCCTCCTTCATTTATGGTTTTCTCCTCATAAATAATCTCTTGTTTAATATATATTAAATAAGATTCCAAGTAATGAGGAAAAAAACATAAAAGAAGGGGAAAGTATTAAACATATACATACATGGGTGAATCCATGAATATGTGTTTCACTTTTTGGAAAGGGACTATGTGAAAACAATGAAATTGAGACCTTGATTGAACTATTATATCCTTGAAAAAGTGCTTAATAAAGCCCTCGATTTATGTTCTTTTGTTCATTCTGAGAACCTCATTTGAGGTCCTAGTTGGGGATTAATTAAACCATTGATTGAGGTACACCCTAAATCAAGAGTAAAGAGCTCAATCAAGGGTTAGGAACTTGATCGGTCCCATTTTTTTTTTATATAAATAAGAAATAGGCCCACAAGGCCCTTTTTCCACATTTCACACACCACAAAGAGATTGAGGAGTGTGATACATTTTTGAAGCTTGACCTATATTTTGACCACCTATCTACCCAATCTAAAACATGCATCTAACCCAAGATGTAGGTAATTTTAAAAAAAGAATATAAAACTCATTTAATTAAAATTTCAATCCAACAATAATAGTGATGCCAAATTTTAATTCTTTTGTTTAAATTATATCAATCTATAACATTTATGTTCTTGGTTTTATTTCCAATTGTGTATCGATAAGTGTAAATGATAGTTGATTTTTTTCAATCCTTTGGCCACACATGAAGGATTGAAAACAATCCATTGAGACATGGTTGAAAATAATATTGACAATGCAAACATTACCAATTTTTTTCTATTTATTTTAGTTTCAAATGATCAACCAACAATGTAAACATTATTGGTTTGTTTCCCAAACATGTGTTGGAAAGCATAATTGTTATCATTTTATTTCAATGCTATGTTAGCACATAGAGGAAAAAACATTATTGACCAAATTTATAATTGTAAACAAGCACCTATAAAACACTACAATGCACATGTTATTGAGTGGAGACGTAATGGAAAAATGAAAGGAAACCACCCTACTAATGACCACTAGTTAATTATGAGGCAAACCTAACTATCAAATTGTTTATCACCACTGTTCATATGAAAGGACACATTCCTAGGTAATGAAATTGAAACTATAATATATTGTGTTCATTGAAACAATAGTAATCAAGAAATTTATCAAGACACATTAACTGAGGCATTACCAATGCAAATTGTCTTGGCACTAACACAATAATTGACATAGAAACTGACAAAATAATAAACTCACATGGCCACTCATTTCAAGGAAGAGGGAGAACCAATTTTTTTTTTGTATACTCACTCCCCTATACATGAGTAAGGTTTCCACTTAGATGTCTCCCTACTTGAAAATTTTGCAAATATGTTTACCAAGCACTCTATTGTGGTTTCCTTGCTTTCACCCTATTGTTTTCCTTCATCTTTCTCTTCGCATTCTGCATGGTATTTGCCTTACACTTTGTTTTTGTTTTTTGGTTTTATTTCCTTGTGTATTATATTGTAAACCCCATATTTTTGGTAGGTCTAAGAGTGGTGGTTCATAAATATTCCATGTCACTTATCTCATGGAAGTGGAAAACCAATTTAAGATCTCCTCATTCCTTCATTATGCTTTCCAATTTGGGCTTGCAAGTTGTTTCAAAAAAGTTAAGTGGTGACCACTTATGATCCAGATTGGATCATTATATTGTTTTCCATATATCTCAATCCTTTCAGAGTGGAAAAAATTGGACAAATCATCTTGCATAGCCATTTTAGCGACAGGTCCCAGTTTGGAAAATTGGGGTCCAGAACCTTCCATGTCCATTTTGAGGCATAAAACAACATTTTTGGGCGTTAAAACTTTCCCAATGTAGCTCAAACCTGGTGACATTATTCCACACATCGATACCTTTCCAACGGTGCAAAAATCACATCAATTAGAGCCTGTAAGAAAAAGTTATGCCTCTAGCAAGTTAACCTACCATGTTGAACACCACAGTACAAGAGGATGCCACATCAATCCCCATTATGCATGCATATGGGGCTAACCACATGAGGGAATTCAAGAATATTCTATAAGGTTCAAAAGCCTACCACAATTGAGGATTGGGGAAGTGAAAAACCTATCCCTAGAGGGATATCGGGCTGTGTTAAATATCATGCCATTAGGAGAAGAAGGAGTTCCATTATTTTGCATTGTATCTTGTTCCATAGCTTACCAAAACATATGAGAGTGGTATTTTATAATAATAACAAGGGATGAGATATTCCGGAGCAACTGCACATGACACATTTTAAAGGAAACTCCACAGAGAGTGCCTCTTTCTTTGTACTTGCATCATTTCTATACCAGATAAAAGAGAGGAGAGAAACCTCACCTTCTAGCTAGGTTTTATCTCATATTCAGTTTCTCAGGTCATATCCTGTGTTTTATTTTTGGATGGTATGATTGTATTTTGTTGTTCTATATTTTCTACATTTTATCTATTTCATGCATAAGCAGAAAATCAACAACTAAATATTTTGGAGAGATAAAGGAAAAATAACCTTAATAGTAAATATTTTAGTATTTTATTAGATCTTTTGTCACGAACTATTTAAGTGGAATATCCACAATAGTTTATAGATCATATTGGTATTAGAGTAGGTTTCTCTTTTGGATGTTTGTGGAATGTTTTAGAATCGATGAATCGACTTAAAGAGAAGTCCCAAAAACCATAGCCATGGTGGAAGAGTCTATTCATAACAACCCTTGAGATATAGTAGATGAGAGATTTTAGAGTTTGGAAGTGCAAGTTGCCAACATCAGTCGCAATATGAAACTTCTCATGGAAACTCTATCAAGAAATCTCAGAGTTTTTAGAGATGATGAAGGCTCTAACTTAGAGAACATATTTGAGGGGAAATCAGAATATCGGGAATACTCAGGAGAGGAGTCACGAAAATAATCTAAGAAGGAGAATAAAATTTTGAGTGCCATGAACCCTTCATAGTACCTATTCAATATGGAAGAGAAAGTGGACATAAAGACATACCAAGATGATATCGATGCTGTTACACATAAAAAATACTCACTTTGATAGTGTCGCAAGTGTTGTCATCACAAAGGTCGCAAGTGTCGCATTTTGCTCACAAGTGTCAGGGAAGCATACTCCCATGATGCCTATGTCATACCTATAATGACATGAGAAGGACACTTGAAACACCTCAAACATTTGATTTGGAAGAGAAGAAATGAGTCAGCAGGCTTATAAACCTTTTGCCATCTGAAAGCACCCCAAAAACTGAGTTTTTGGAGGGGAGCGCTCCCTTATAACTATCTCAGGAGTGCTGGCGCCCCCCCTTACACTGTCTGGGAGTGTTATAAAGCTTCTTTGGCCCTTCTGGAGGAGCGTGACTGATTTTAGGAGTGCCGGTGCCCCCCTAAAGCCTACTAGGGAGTGCTATAGCGCTCTGATGGCCCTTTTGAGGGAGCGCTACCTATTTTAGGCAACAGTTGAGTTGTTGAGATGAATGGGGGAAGGATATTTTCATTCTTAGAAGGCAGTTGAGCTCGAATCCCTAGTCCAACCATGTTCTTAGGGCAGATCCTCAACTGAAGGAGGCATATCCTCAACTTCCCCAAGGATATCTCAAGTGGTTAAAGCCTCTCCAAGGCTATATAAGCAAGCTTTCTAATGGTGAAAGAGGACTGGAAAAGGAGAATCACACCAAACTTATGATCTCATAAGTGGTGCTGGAACATAGATATTTTGGAAGCAAGAGACCTATGATCTCATAGGGAGAAATCAATGAAGCTATCATCATTCAGATCGTGGATCTTTTGAGCAAGGGGTAGACGAGGAGGACTTGACGAAACTACTGCAATCCATCTACGGTTGTAAGCAATGTTTTGTCCTCATTAATATAATTTGCTTGGCCTGTTTCTTTCTAACTCATGTTCAATCTCACATGAATTTGTCTCTTTAGTAGATAGACCTATTTCGGACTAATATTGATAGAGTAGGAAGTGGTAGTACTTTGTTTGTCTACAGGATCCATTGAGGAGCGAAAGATTGGAGCTCAACTTGGAGCGTGCAGGGACAAACACTAGTAAAAGGTACTTCTTTTCTCCTTCCTCCTCACACACTAGTCCACCTAGATCTAAAAGGAAGTCAATGACCATGATAATCACTTTTTGTCTTAGAGTTAAGAGTCTAGCTCTTTGAGGAAATCTACCTGTCTGTAGGGAGATTTTCCTTCAGCAGATGCATTAAAAATAAATCATTGGTTGCAACAACTAGAAGTTTATTTAGCGTTCACCATATATATGAAGGGAAAAACATTTCATTCGCTATATTGATGTTAGAGGTCCATGCTTTAACCTAGTGGGAAATCCACAAAAAACACTTAGGATAGAGGGTGATCCACTAGTAACTAGGTGGGAGGAATTATAAACCCACATCAAGTCCCAATTCTACCCTATTGGGTATGTAGAGGACCAATGGATCCGATGGAACTACTTCAGGTGGAGGCAGGGGTAGAGTGTATAGGAGTACACCATTAAGTTCAGAAAGATGGAAATCATGCTGGGTATTTATTCCAAGAACCCATATGTATTGATCCTCAAGTATATGGGGGGTTTACATAGTCATCTACGAAAACAAGTTATGTTCTTAAAGATAAGAACAATGGATGAGGTGTGTGTACAGGAACAATACCTGGAAAACATAGGCCAAAAGAAAGGGAATCCAAGTGGTTCGAAGTATAAAGAGAACCAAGAAGCTTCCAAGGACAGGAAGAAGAAGTGGAAATGGGGAAATATATAAGAATACAATAACCACTACACAACATTGCAAAGGTCCAAAAACCATTGCAAACAGTGCGACATTGATGGCCACACCGAGGAAATGTTTTGGAAACTACATCTAGAGATGAACCCCAAAGAACCAAATAAGGACATAAATAATAAGAACCTTCTATCCAAATATTTAAGAAATTAGTTTGAAAGTAGCTCGTATGTGGATGAAAATATTTTCTGCACATCTATGTAGAATGAGGTGAATCTGGTTAGCCTTTATCACCAGGAAGAGAAGGACATGACCAAGCTCTTCCACATCAAGATTCCCGTCAAGAAGACCAATATAGATGCTCTGTTCGACTCTATTTCAGAGGATAATATCATAGCAATGGATTTGGTAAGAAATCTTGGATTGGAGGTTCACGATCATCCTATCACCTATCCATTGGGTTGGGTAAACAAGTATGCAAAGATACATGTAACAAAACAGTGTAAGATTAAATTTTTTGTAAGTGTTGAATTTATTGATGAAGTGAAATTGGATGTAGTACCCCTTGGTGTATGTGGAGTAGTGTTTGGAAGAACTTACATATATATGAGGGATGAAATCTTCATAAGGAGATCCAACCAGTATCGACTAATCAAGGATGGGAAGTCCTACATCATAAACACGCACAAAGGAAAGTCAAAGATCTCACTGGTAAGTGTCGACCAAGCCAAGAAGTTGATTAGTTCTATTAAGAAATATGTTTTTATTTTATGAAGAGGAAATTACTCTGATGATGAGTGAATGAGAGTGAAGGCATCCCTAGAGGGGTGTACCAAAGAAAATAAACAATAGTTGGAGGAGTTTCTACAACATTACATAGGAGTGTTCCAGGAGCCTAAAGGGATACCACCCAAGAGGGACGTGGAGTATGAAATAAAGTTATTTCTAGACTCCCCATTTTCAAATATTGGGTTGTATAGACAGTATGTTATGGAAGAAAACAAAGTGAAAAATCAATTATAGCATTTTCTGGAGCAGGGTTTGATTCAACCTACTACCCCACCTTGTGGGACACCCATCATAATTATTCCCAAGAAGGATGGGAATTGGAGAATGTGTATCGATTACAGGGAATTGAACAATATTACACTGAAGAATAGGTACCCTCTTCCAAGGATCAATGATCTATTGGACCAGCTGCAACATGCTAATTACTTCACTAAGTTGTATTTGAGGAATACTACCTGGAATACCTGGAATACTACCTTCAAGAAGAATATTCCTGGAATACTACCTTCAATATGAGGAAAGGTTTTTTTAAGTGGTTGGTTATGCCATTCGGTTTATGCAATGCACCAACTACATTATGAGACTAATGACTAATGTTTTACACCATTATCTAGATTCATTTTTTATTGTATATTTGGATGATATACTAGTTTATAGTGCTACCTGGGCAGAGAACATATCACATCTTATGCATGTGTTAGAGACTCTGAAAAAGAAATAGTTTTTGGCCAATATTAAGAAATGAGAGTTTACTCAATAGTATTTGGTGTATTTTGGGTATGTGATTTATGGAGGGGAGCTCAAGATAGATCCTGGAAATATGGAGGGCATATTGAAATGGCCACTTACTACAAATTTCACGAAAATTAGGATTTTTTTTGGGAAACACAATACTTGCGGAAGTTCATAGCTTCATTTTCAGTGGTATTTGCATCACTCCATGCCATAAAATCCTATGGTAAGAGTTTCCATTGGGGGAAGAATCAACATAAGGCCTTTGACGAGGTGAAAAGAAAGATCATTTAAGCACCAGTTCTTGCACTACCAAACTTACATAATCCATTTTAAGTGGAGACATATGCAAGTGGGTATGTCGTGTGAGAAATATCGATGTAGGGAGGAAGGCCCCTCTATTATCATTTTGAAGTATTTCATGGGGAGGTTATCAATTACCCTAGATACCACAAAGAGTTCAATGCCTTGGTACAAGCTGTCAAAAATTGGAAGCACTATCTAATGGTAAAGGATACCATCATCTAGACAAATCACCAACCACTATAGTATTTGTAGGCCCAAAGTAAGCTACAACAAAAATTTCATTACAAGTGGATTGGGTTTTTACAACAATTTCATTTGGTCATAAAGTATAGAAGGGTAGCACAAATAAGTTTGTAGACATGCTTTCACGACCACCCACATCCAAGATTACATATTTTGGAACTCCGATGCACATGGAGCATTTTACCCATGATGCATATAAGGAGGCATACACAAAATATGAGGACTTCAAGGAGGTGTTTCAACAACTACAAGGACAAATTCATGTAGAATAAGGTGATGTCAAGGATGACTATCATTTCCATAATGGTTTAGTATACAAGCTCAACAAGCTCTGTGTTCCTAAAGGTGAATGATTGAAACTTATCATAGAGGCTTACACTTCCAAGATTGTAGGTCATTTTGGTTTCTGGAATATAGTTACCAACTTACAAAGGTATGTGTACTAGCCCATAATGAAAGAATATGTAGCACATTATATTATAGGATGTATAATTTGTTGTACCAACAAGCCTATTAACAAGAAGAAAGGTCTATAACATCACTTACTTGTACCACTCTACCTTGGGAAAGTATTTCCATGGATTTTGTGGGAGGTTTACCAACAACTAGGAAGGGACATGACTATATATTTGTGGTAGTTGACAAGTTTGGTAAAATGTGCATTCCCATGCCTTGTAAAAAGACCATCAATGGATAAGAATAAAAAAACAAGTTCCTTGAACAGGTCTGGGTGCACATTGGGACACCAAGGAGAATCATCTCAAATAAGATACCATATTTCACAATGCATTTTGGACTGCACTGTGGGAGAAGATGGACACTATGTTGAATAGGTATACAACATTCCATCCATAAACATATGGATAGAAAAAAATAGTCAACAAGACTTTGGTGTAGCTTTTGAGGGGTGTTTGCACTCTTTTCGTCGATGTGTGAGCAAAAAGTGAGTGCTTACATGCCTAGTTGGGCTCTGCTAGTCATGACAGCTGTATGTAAAGAGGTTAGAAAGAAAACAATAGAGCTATTAACAAGAATTAAATAAAAACTAAATAAAAACATGGGCATGAAAAATAAAAATAAAAACAAATGAAAGTGGACTAATGTCACCAATAGATAGGCTGATCTGATTAGTGAAATCCAGAGGTACACAAAGGGGAAAGGGGACTTGGGTCCCTTCCTTCTCCAATGGAAGGCTCTTGAGGCC
>ML841772.1:24992-45024 GCA_009831015.1 Picea engelmannii | reverse complement strand
ACATAGAGAAATCTAATGCATAAGACGATAAACACTATATGGTCATAAGCATCTTCTCCTTGTATTCAATCCTTCAAAAAAATTCCTCGGAAAGAGGTACAAGAAAAAGCTCCAAGAAAGCCTTTCAATCCTTAACTCACCCTGATAACAATGTACAAGCGAAATTATGGATTATCCAATCCCTCTTTCTTGAAACAAGACTCTGCTTTTATGATCAATCCTCCTTTATTTCTTCTTCTCCCCGATGGTTACAACCTACTTCGCTTTTCTTACTTGTGCTTCGATATTCCTTTCTAAAAATTGTTGGAAAATCATACCAAAACAAATACAATATTCTATGAAACAATTGCATTATTAGAGGTTTTCTCCTTTTCCATGTTATGTTTTCTTGATTTTTCCATATATCTCTCACAAAACAATTTTAATATAATCATTACTATCAATATTTAACAAAAATATATTCATTAATATTACGAAATATATTCATTAATATTATTATTAGTATGAAGGATCATGAAAAACAATGAAGATACAATAAATGACACAAAAACTTGAATATCATTTACAACCGAGAAAACTTGAATACCATTTACAACCGGGAAAATCGTGGGCCCTTTTCAACGACTTCATGGACTCTACCTGTGCAAATTCGTGGCTTTATTCTTTGTAAATTTGTGGCCCTCTTTCAGTAGCGAATTCGAGCTTTGTTTTCTGCTGTGATTTGTGGCTAAACCCTCAGCGAAAATGCCCTCAAATCTACTGCAATTTGGGGCCATTTATCTCAACAAAAACGTGGGTCATTTTCGGCAAAATCGTGGCTCCTTTTTCGGCTACGATCTCATCCTCCTTTCACCGCGTTTTGGTGGATCTTACCAGGCTAGATCGTGTATCTTTATGCTGCAATTTTGTGTTTATTATTTTACTACCATTCGATGCCCTTTTGTGCTGCGTTTTTGTGGGTTCCCCTCATCAAGGGTTCCTTAAACCTTTTTTTTCTGTGGGCGTGGGTTTTATGCCTTTCCTTTTGAGCATAAAGAAGACAAAGATTTGATCTTCCGCAACATGCCTTATTTTCTGGGTGCTAGAGGAATGTATATGAACAAATGGACCCTAGATTTTAATCTTGAGAATGATGTTCTTTTTGTTGTTCTTGTTTGGGTTTGACTTTCTCACCTTTCCCTTCACTGTTGGAGTGATGCCACCCTAAGTTGTATAGGTAATTCTCTGGGTCGGTATATAGATAGGGCAATGCCAAAGAAAAATATGTTCTCTTGTGCTAGAATCTATGTTGAAGTAGATCTAGAGAAAGATATCCATGAAGCGGTGCTCATCACCTTGGATAACTACCAACATGTGCAACAATTAGACTATGAACAACTTCCTTTTAAGTGGAAAATCAATGAGGAACAAGAAGACAAGAAAGGGACTCAGATACTAAAAAAAGGGACTCATATACTAATTACTCGATCGATGAGGAACAAGAAGACAAGGCTTTGGAGGAATATCTTCCTAGAAGGTTAGGGTGGAAGGCTGCAATAATTATACGGGAATAACATGCAAATAAAGATATCCAACTAGGATCACAACACACTATTCCTAAAATGATAGGGTATTCTAAGCAACCAAAAAACTTTGGTAATAATGCAACAAGCAAAGGGGGTTCTTTCTATCACCCCTCTAAATAATGATTATTGTCACTTGGAATTGAAGGGGCTTAGGCAACGCTCCTAAAGATTCTGTTGCCCGAGATTTATTCCACTCAGAAAAGTTGTCTGTTCTCCTGCTCTAGGATACAAAAATGAAAGCAGATGAGATAAGAAAAACTTTGTTGGAGCTCTTAAGTAGTGGGACTACATTATAGGGGATTCCAGAGGCACTTCAAGAGGTCTTTGCATTTTTTGGAATAAGAACAAGGTTTGCATGGTTTCTTCCTTTCAAGTTTCACATTGGAATTTTACTAAATTTCCATTGATTCTCGAAGGAAAACCTTTTGTTGTCATCAACACTTACATGTTGTCCATCCCTTTAGAAAGGCCAGGTTGTTGGAATTCTATTCAAAGATTACATGATCACGGGGATCCTATGGATAACATTCTTGCTGGAGACTTCAATGCCATAAGGAATAATACAAAAGAAATGGGGGGATTTTACTGTAGGGATCCATCCGATTTTACTGTAGGGATCCATCCCGTGATAGAATGGAAGATATTATACTCGACTAGAATCTAATTGATGTTGCCCCTCTCAAAGGGAAATTTACTTGGACCAATAAGCACCTAGGTCTTGGCCATATTGTTGCTCCGCTGGACTGATTTCTCATTCATAACAATTTCCTCTCTGCCTCCTCTCTTAAACCYTATATTTCTTYCTCATTAACCTCTAACCATAAACCCATCTCCCTACATATACGCYAGCTTCYRGAMTATGGCCCCCTTCCCTTCCGTTTTCATCCCCTCTAGCTTGGTTATCCTAAAGTTGAAYAACTAGTTGCTAACGCATGGCGCACTTGGATTCCTGGAACCCTTGTCTATATTTGGGAATAGAAGCTTGTGATAGTGAAACAAGCTATCAAAAGTTGGGCTAAGGTCTCTTATAATGCCCCTTCTTGAACTATTAATGATCTCAAGAGTAAGCTCAAAACTCTCCAAATGCAAATGGAAGACAAAGATCCATCATGTAATATGATCCAAGAAGAGCTACAACTTCAAACCCAAAGTCAGTGGGAACTAAGAAAATAAGAGGAATATTGGAAGATAAAGTCTAGAAGTCTTTGGTTGCAAGCGAGAGACCAGAACACAATTTTTTTTTAATAAAAAAGCTCAGGCGCGCCTCTCTAAAACAATATGGTAGCTATCAATTTAGAGGATGGGACTAGGCTCGCTAATTTTTAGAATATTAAGGCAACTCATATATTTTATAATGATCTTTTTTCTCAGCATGTTATGGCAGATGATCATAATATTGGTGATATGCTTGAGCAGATTCCAACCCTCATCTTAGAAGAAGAGAATCATATTCCCATTCATCCCATTGAAGCAACAGAGGTTTTCGCTTCCATCTGGATTTGGATAAGGCCCATGGACCGGATGGGTTTCCTATATCCTTCTACAGGCATTTCTGGGACCTTATTAAGTCTAATTTATTAAGAATGTTGCACTATTTTGATAGAAATTTTAGATCGGGGGGGATACCAATTCATCATTTTTAGCCTTAGTTCCTAAAGAAACCAATCATTCCTCCTTCTCTCGATTCATTCTTATATCTCTCTGTAACTCATCTTATGAAATCTTAACAAAAAAAAATGTTGCTCATCTTAAAAAAAATCTGCCCAAGATTATTTCCCACAACCAAGGGGGGGTTTATGCATGTTAGGAAAATTATTGATAATATAGTGCTTGTACACGAGGCCATTCATTCAATATTTTTTCGTCTAAGGAAAAATGTATATGGAAAATGCTTTTGATTATGTTCATCACTCTTTCCTTTTTCAAGTTCTCGAGAAATTTGGTTTCTGTTTGGAATTGATCAAGTGGATAGATTTGTGTATCAGTGTTGCTTGGATCACCCCTCTAGTCAATCGACGACCAACATATTTTTTTCAAGGAAGATGTGGACTCTATCAAGGATTCCCACTCTCTCCATTGCTATTTATCATTATGGAAACCCCCTTAGTCACAAGCTTGAGCATGAGTGAGAGATTGGAAACTTGTCTGATCTACAAATGGTCTTAGGAGTTAAAAATATCAACCACTCACAATTTGTTGATGATAATTTGTTTCTAGGAGGGGCCTCTCAGATCATTGCTTCTAGATTTAAATAGGTTATTGACTCCTTCCTTTATGCATCTGGGGAGAGTGTTGATGTTAGTGGTAGGATCAGACAAGTATTTCCGCACAGGTCTATGTGTGTAAATCGTCCAAAGCCTTTTTCCTTGGCAGCTGAATTATTAAAATAAAGTTCTTTTATTAATAAATTAATTGAGTTATTTAAGTAAATGTTAAAAGTCAACATATAATCTTAACCATTGATCTCAAGTGAGGTGAGAAGTAATCTCGACCATCAATCACTTTGGAGATTATGGATAGGTTACAACTCAAGATTATAAAAGCAAGGCTGGTGTAAGGGAGAAGACACTTAATGATACTTGACATGTACATTGGTCAGAGGAGAGAAGGAATTTTACTCAGAGCTTGGATCACAAAGGAATGTGATTCAATGAGATCTTAGATAGGTGGAGAAGGACTTCCATCTATGATTTAATAATACCAAACGAGTTTTGATACCAAATTTATCCGAAATATCAACAAAATATGATGCCAATTCAACCCAAAAATCCTTAGATGTTAATTAGTTCATAAATACACATAAACATCCGACCATGTTCAGAAAAATTGAAGATCCACTTGACTATTTGCAAAATATCATGTGAATATCCTACTTATCCATAAAACTTCATTAATTGATAAATATAACTTGCGGAAATAATGAGTGCCAAAATATAGATAAATAGACCGCTCTTATTAATTCTTAAAATGAAAAAATTACAATAAATGGGCTTACAATGCCAAATTTAAAGTCACTCTCCAATTCTACTACTCAATCCCAGTAACAAAGGGCATTACTGAATTCCTCAGGAAATTTTGAGAAAAATGAGTATAAACTTGACTATGTTCTGAATTGGTGCTTAGAGACCCCTTTTTGTACGCATAAAAATCCTATGGGTCTCATACATGAAATTAGTTAGCTATAGGAAATTCAAGTTCAAAGGTTGATTGGTGGGACATGCAAGTCTAATTAGTTGTAACTGAGTGATTCGAAGTTGTAACAAAGTTATATGTGTAGTTATGTAAGTTGTGAAGTAGTTTAACTCAGTTAAGTGAGTTAAACTCAGTTAAGTGAGTTAAACTCATTTGTACTTGTTGTAACTGAACTTACACTAGTGAGAGATGAGTGAGTTAATTATTAATTAATTCACAATCAGTGGTCTCACATGCAACTGAAGATTTACCATTGTTAACTACATGCATCTCAGATCCAGTGGAGACCCAGTTGAGATGTAGGTGAAAGGGACAGTTTGACTATCAATTGTGACTTTAGTGGGTGCACTCATGCAACCACACACATATTGGATGTGCCCATGAGTATTGTGCATCCTAGGCAAGAGGAATTCATTCATTGCAGGGATTTCCATCAACAGGGATTGCGCAGAGGAGGCAGGCTTTCTGGAGGCAGTAAATTGGCACATGAATTTGCCGATTTTTGTATGACAGTGTGAGACAATTGTATATTGTACTGAGAGCTATTGGATTAGAGTTTTGTATGATATTTTTTCATGATCCATGATATATACCTAATATATGATAGTGGGGTTTTTAGCTTTATGCTTTCCTGGTAAAAAATTATGTGTTATGTGTGATTGATCTTTCTTCTTGATATTGCAATTGGCGATCGTGTTTTAAATTCCACAAGAATATTTGTAGAAGCGATTTGATATTTAACAATGGCATATAATTTTTAGATCAGGAGAATCAGGAAATACATAATTTGTATTAAAATTTCTACATGGTATTAGAGCACAGAGGATTGCAGAAGTTGATTTTGTGACTGGATAGAATTCGAATTTGCATAAAGACTTTCTTGGTGCTACAACTGATTCAAGATCGAAATGGCTTTCAATGGATTGAGGTTAGAGTATGCACTCGAGGGTAGCTCGAACTACATTGCTTGGAAGGACAGGATGGAGGCAGTACTCGAAGACAATGGCTTGAATGAATTCATTGACAAAGATGTTCCTAAGTCAGATGTTGCAGACGCTGCAAATCTTGATGCATGGAAAAAAAAAGTGGCAAAGGTGAGGAGGATCCTGTTGGAGGGAGTACGAGACCACATTGTCTCAAACCTACATGGGAAAGCCACACCATATGCAATGTGGAAGGCTTTGACAGATCTATTCCAAAACAACAACAACCATAGGAAATTGGTGCTCAAAGATTAACTCAGGAAGATCAAGATGGAGAAGGGTGACTCCATTCCAAAATATCTCATGAATTTTGTCTAATGTTGGGATGAGCTGGGGAGTGTGGGAATAACAGTCACTGGTGATGATTTGGTAAGCTTGGATCTCCTAGGTCTTCCCAAGAATTGGCATAGTTATCAAGACTCTGTCAATGGAAGGGAAAAATTACCAAATTGGGAACGACTATGGTCGGATTTGGTGAAGGAGGAGTTCAGGTGAAACACCAGAGATGGCTCTTCATCAAAGCATGATGATGAAGAGGATTGTGCTTTGGATGCCAAGGCAAGGAAAGGGAAGGGGAAAAAAATCCATTCAAAATCTGAGTCTAAAGGAAAGAAGTTGGATTTGTCCAAAGTGAAGTGTTTTCACTGTCACGAACATGGGCATCTCGCTACTAATTGTTCACAGAAGACGAATAACAAGAAGGTTGTTGGAGCTGCAACTGGTGAGGCCCTTACCTCGCAATTTGAACTTGACTTCTCCTTGATCGCATGCATGGCATCAAGTGCATTGGGATCGGTGTGGTATTTGGGTAGTGGTGCTTCCTTCCACATGACGAGAGATAAGGAGATTTTCAGTGACTTGGAGGAGAAAGATCTCAAAATGCATATAGAGATGGGTGACAATGGACGATACAGTGCGACTAGAATTGGTACCATTACCTTTAAGAGGGAGTCAGGTAAACCATTTCAATTGAAATATGTTATGCATGTTCCAGGTCTGAAGAAAAACTTGGTCTCAGTCTCAATGTTGGAGGACAGAGGCTATGACATTGTTTTCAGCGATGGAAAAGATTTCCTGTGACATAAAACAACTAGTCAAGTCAAGAAGATAGGTATTTGAGTTAAGAATATCTACAAGCTGGAGGTATATGGCTGTGCTTCCATGATGTTCAAGGCATAAAAAGTTGTGAGCCAGGATTAGGGCAAATTATGGCACAGGCGATTGGACCATATTCATCATGGAGCCTTGAAAATCATGCAACAAATATCTACTGGACTTCCAATGGGAACACTTGCTCAATTAAATCAGTGAAAGGGTTGCACCACGGGGAAGTATGTAAAGTCCACCTTTCATGAAAAGGAGAACCATGCTTCGGTAATCCTGGAGAGAGTTCACATAGACGTGTGTGGACCATTCTCAGTTGCTTCAACAACAAAAAATAAGTATTATGTTATTTTTGTTGATGATTTTTCTCGTAAATGCTGGATCTTCTTCATGCAGAAGAAGGATCAAACATTCTCAAAGTTCTGTGAGTTAAAAGCATTGGTGGAGAAAGATTCGGGGAAGCAAGTGAAGGCTCTGAGGAGCGACAATGGTGGAGAATACATCTCTAACGAATTCAAAGACTTCTGCAGCAAAGAAGGAATTCGAAGAGAACTCATAGCACCTCATAACCCACAACAAAATGGGGTCGCAGAGAGGAAGAAAACAATGATCATGGGTGCAACACGAGCGATGTTGCATGATTAGGGCCTACCAATGCATTTGTGGGCGTAAGCATGCAATACTGTGGTTTATGTGCAAAACCATTGTCCTCATAGAGTACTTGGCATGAGACCAAGAACGCCAGGAAGAAGCTGGAGCCGACTGCTAAAGTTGGGATATTTGTGGGGTACATAGAAACACCCCATAATTATCATGTGTATTTTCCTAACAGTAAGATGACTGTTATGCGACATGATATAAAATTTGATGAGGGGAAAGCCATGCAGTTGTCGCTTGAGAGGGAGATAGACTTGCATGCGGAGGAGGAACTGCTGGTTCCCAAAGATGAGCCTCTAGATTTGGATCAACCACTGGATGATCTTCATGGAGTGGAGGAGTCCCTCACACAGAGCCATCCATCAGAAATGGTAGAAAGTGCACCACGGAAGATGATAGATTGAGACTAGATGCTGCACGGAATGTAGGAGCTCCTACTTCACAGCATAGACAAAGACAGGCTCCTGATTGATTTACTGGATACATGGCTCTCATGAGAAAATGTATTGTGACTGAACCATATTCCTTTTAGGAAGCAGTGTAGGATCCCACTTGGGTTGATGCAATGGTGGAGGAGTATGACTCCATTGTCAAAAACAGTGCATGGGAAATTGTCCCAAGACCGGTCGACAAATCAGTGGTGGAGGGTAAGCTTTTAATCATTGTTCTTTATGTTGATGATTTAATATTGACTGGTGATGAGAAGCTGGTATAATCATGGAAGGAGGACCTTGCAAAGGAGTTCAAGATGAAGGATATGGGCCTCCTTAATTATTTCCTTGGATTGTAAATATGGCAGCAAGATGGTGAAATTTTTGTGTCTCAAGGCAAGTATGCAAGGGAGATATTGGGTAAGTTTCACATGGAGGGATGCAAACCCATGGATACTCCTCTTCCAGGAAACTGTAGGAAAGAGGATGCTACTTCTGGAGAGGTAGTGGATGCTACTGTCTATCGACAATTAGTGGGTTCGCTAATGTATCTAGTGAACATGAGACCGAGCATTTTCTATGCGGTTAACCAACTGATTCAAGCAATGGTTAAGCCTACCAAGCTCTTGCGGGTAAGCATGTCCTAAGATACTTGAGGGGACATACGAGTATGTCTTATGTTACAGAAAGACAGATGAGGTGAAGTTGCATGGCTTCACAGATGCATATTGGGCGGGCAGCCCAACGAATAGAAAGAGCACATCAAGGGGGATCTTTAGTATCGGATCTACAGTTGTTTCTTGGTACAAAAGGAAATAGAGATCCATGGCACTCAGTTTAGTGGAAGCATAATACATGGAAGTGATTCAAGCTGCATGTGAGGCTATCTAGATGAGAAAGATCCTGGTTGGTTTGTTTGGTTCTCATTTAGATCCGACAGTGATTCATTGTGATAGTCAGAGTTGCATTAAAATCTTGATTAATCCTGGATTTCATGATAGATCTAAGAATATAGATATCTGGTATCATCATATCATAGATTGTGTGCAACGGAAGATCATGTTTCTTCAGTACATTCCTACAGAAGATCAGGATGCAGACATTCTGATGAAGGCGCTCACCAGGAGAAAATTCAAATACCATAGAGACAAGATCAGGGTGAAGGATAATCCCTTTCTTGTTGAGAGGGAGTGTTGAGATTAAACAAGAAGATCCTAGTGAAAATTATGCACCTACACTAGGATGGAGCCTCAGGCTATTTTTAGGTGGAATTCTATTTTTAGATGATGAGCAAATTCTATTTATAGATGGTGAGAAAAATTCTATTTATAGATGTATGTCGACTATTATTATCCCTTAATAATAGTTGGACAATAAATATTAATCTATTCTCAATGAGCACTTGGAAATAGTTAACTGAAGTGGAAAATTCGTTAGCTATAATAAATTTGAGTTGAAAGGTTGATTGGTGGGACATGTAAGTCGAATTAGTTGTAACTGAGTGATTCGAAGTTGTAACAGAGTTATATGTGTAGTTATGTGAGTTGTAAAGTAGTTTGACTCAGTTAAGTGAGTTAAACTCAATTGTACTTGTTGTAACTGAACTTACACTAGTGAGAGATCAATGAATTAATTATTAATTAATTCACAATCAGTGGTCTCACATGCAACTAAAGATTTACCACTGTTAACTACATGCATGTCAGATCCAGTGGAGACCCAGTTGAGATGTAGGTGAAAGGGACAGTTTGACTATCAGTTGTGACTTTAGTGGGTGCACTCCTGCAACCACACACACATTGGATGTGACCATGAGGATTGCAGATCCTAGTCAAGAGGAATTCATTCATTGCAGGGATTTCCATCAACAGAGATTATGCAGAGGAGGCAGGTTGTTTGGAGGCAGTAAATTGGCACATGAATTTGCCGATTTTTGTATGATAGCGTGAGATGATTTCATATTGTACTGATAGCTCTTGGATTGGAGTTTTGTATGAGATTGTTTCATGATCCATCATATATACATAATATATGATATTGGGGTTTTTAGCTTTATGATTTCCTGGTAAAAACATCTGTGTTATGTGTGATTGATCTTTCTTCTTGATATTGCAATTGGCGATTGTGTTTTAAATTCCGCAAGAATATTTGTAGAAGTGATTTTGTATTTAATAGTGGTATATAATTGTTAGATCAGGAGAATCCAGGCAATACATAATTTGTATTAAAATTTCTATAGTCAGTAATGTAAACACCCTACAATTATCATAATATATCAGTTGGTAATATCCTTCCATATAGTATGTGTAATAATATATTCAACATTTTAACCACAATAAGAAACAAAACATGAGTTTTAGAAGTGAGTCCAAAAATAAATAAAAAAGTGTGATATGTATCCAAGTGATCACAGAAAGGTGGTTGGGTTTGAGAAGTCAGATATGATGCCTTCGTGCTCTTCCTAGGTCTTCCAATATCCTAGAGTCAATCCCATACCCTCTTTTGAGAGCCCATCTTCTTACATGTTGTGTTCCTTGTATATATGCTAAAAAGAGATGGAAAGGAAAACATTTTTCTGAATGTTGATATCATCATAAACTAGCTTCAAGTTAATATTATCATAGGTATATTCAACTTGCATCGAATGTATAATGACTTGGGAGTCCTAAAATACCTACACTTTCCTCACACCATGGTCCCATGCTAATCTATGTGTAAGTTTGAGTGCCATCAACTATGCTAGGTTATTTGAGCTTAATATTATACTTTCTTTAAATTTTAGCCAATGGATATCCAATAGGTACATTGTTCCAGCTGTACCACACTTAGAAGGATTCCCCTATGCCGCGTCAAAATATAATGAGGCCCCTATCTTGTTGATAACTTCTTCTTCAGGGATTCTAGGAATTTTTACAAGTTTTCACTGTTTACAACTATTTAGTATGTTTATAGCTTGCAAGAAACTATGGAAAGGATGAATCCTCTAGTCCTCAAACAATATCTAGTTTCCTTGATAATCAAATACCCCATGCAATGATGAGAGGAGAATCTTGATAATCCTTGGTACTATTATTTTCCTCCCAAACTTTCAAAAAGCATTAAACTATATCACCATGCTATAAATCACTAGAGCCCACCAAAGCATCAAGTTCCTTCCATACTTGTTTAGTATAGGATCAATGTACAAGCATGTATTTGATATTCTCATCATTTTCTTTGCAAATAAAGCACCATCTACGTTCACACTTATTCCTGTTTGAAGGTTATCCTAGGTGAGGACCTTTTTCATCAAAGAAAGCCACATAAATATGTGATTTTTTAATGGGAATTTGTATTTCCATATACTCCTCCACCACCATACAGGCTCCTCCCTATTTTAATCTTTAAACAACACATTGTAGCCTATTTTTGATGAGTAAGTGCCTCTGATTGGATTTTTAGTCCATCTATTTTCGTCCTCTTCCTACCTGATTCATACATGAATATTCTTTAGCTTGAGAATATACTCCTCCCAATGAACAACATCTACATTTGAAAAACTTGTTCAATCAACATGTAGCCATTCTTGGTTCCATATAGTTGTTGATTCACTGTCCGCTACCCATGACAGAGTGAAAATCCCTTTCTCCCCGAGTGATGCAAATAACCTTTATGATATTTTGAAGGAGTCTTTACTTGTGACCCATGGGTCCTATCCAATGTGCACTCTTTGTCCATCCTCAACCTTCCAGGCAAGCCAATTTCCAATGAAAGAGAAAGCATTCACCATGGTTTTCCATACAATTGAACCTTTTAGAAAGGATTTTGTAGGGGATCGGACCCAATATTCCACTGTATTTGGTGCAATATATTTATTTACTAAAACTTGACAACATAATCACTTCCTCATTAGTATCCTCTAAGCATTGTTTTCCAACAGAGGCATGGAAAAATGTAAAATAATTTTTAGTCCCCATCACCAATATTCCTTCAGCATAGAAAGGTTTTTTCACTTGACAAGTGGTATTCCTCTCTTGTTCATTTTTCCTTCCCATAAAAATATGAAATAAATACGTCATTTTTTTCCCAGTGTTCCTTTCAGAATAAAATCCAGATTCATTCAATAAATTGGAATGGCTTCAAGCATCGATTTTAACAAGATCAACCCACCACCACAAGACATCCAATGATTGCACCATATTGATAGTCTCTTCTCAATTTCAAAAATGATTTACACCAACTGGATACTAATGTGGGGCATTCCTCCCAACTGTAGGAACTGTTGCACTAGGTATTTTTGCAGCATGCCACTCTTGTGCTAGGGATATGATTCCACTAGGATGAACAAGAACTCTCTTAACCTAGTTCCCACTAATATCTTAGCCTATTCACTCATGCAACCATCCCAATCACCAACTATCTTTCCTCCTTCATTCTGCACAACCCATAGAAGTGGACCCCCTTCTATACAATGTAGTCCATTAGGATATCACGCCTATTTCTTGGTATCCATGATAGACTGACCATGAAAATATGAATGTTGGAATCTACAAGAATTCATGGTATCAATTTTCACAATAGACATGCAATTCATCCCTGTTCACAAGCTTGGATCCATTCCTCTTACAATTCGTACCAAGCTAGATTGATGGTAGAATAATTAATAGAATCATGGTTAGCTCCCAAAAACAATGAATAAATATGAATGCTTCTAACTTTCCACTTGGCACTCAAGGAAGTCCTCCCCAATTACTTTTGCATGGATTTCAAGTTTGATATGCCTTTTACATAAGATAAGGTAAGGACTTTAAGTTATAATAAAATATTATAATATTATAATATTTTTGGCTTTGTCCCCTTTTGGCCCCCTTATCCCCTTCTTGTTCCTCTCTTGTGTAGTCATAGCCCCTGTTACACATTATTTTGGTCACAATGATCACCTGAAAAGATGTGTTCATGTTCCCTAAAAAATATTAAAAGAGACTTTTTCCAAGAGAAAAAGTGATTTGACTGCCAGAAAACCCTATAAAGGAAAGTCGTCGCACCTTGCTCTATTCGTGGGGTGTGACGATGCTTGATCGTCGCATCCTACTCTAGAGATGTATTGCAATGTCTCTACAGGTTTCCCTATGTCTAGGGTGCGACGATGTTAAAATCTTGGGAAAAGCCAAGTTTCACGAATGTTCTAGAGGGGGATCTTCTAGAAGGTGAGGTGGACTCCAAACGGTTTGGATATTACTCGCTTATCTGATTTGGTGGGATCATCCTAATATCCTCACCCATCTCTCTTTTACACTATATAAAGAGGGATCTCTCATGGAAAAGGATAAGGTTGAATAGGCTAAGAATTGTATGGAGAGTTCTACTTCAGATTATGCTTGAGAGCTTCATTTCAGTTCATCAAGTCATTGTGGATCTTCTTCATTCAAGGTTGGAGTAAAGGTGTGTGTGTTGGAGAAAAGGGCCATCGAAAGGGGACCTTGAAACATCAAGGATTTTGGTTGTATTCTCCACTTTCTATTTAATATGATACAATGATATGTTTCTTTGCCATAAAACTAGACTTGTTTTATTGTATGATTCCTTGATCACATACATAGGTTCTTGTTGAGTATATTATATTTCTTTCACTTTGGTTGGTTTGTGTTCCCTTGCAAATTCAATATCACAAGAGAATTGGAGTGGAACTTAGATGGAAATGGAAAGAGGAAGTGACATTTAAAAGGTATGTTGCATATCTCTTGTTAATTAGTAAACTCAATAATTAGAGCTTAGGGAAAGCGTCATATTCTGTTTTGTTTTGTTCTAGTTTCCAGTGGGATCTAGGGATATCTCTTTATGTCTGCATTACTGATTAATCCTATAACAAAATTGGTGACCACACTGGGGATATGAAACTCCTTTGGTTTTTTTCTTCCCATTTACTTTTAGCCTGCCTTCTTTTTATTAAATTCATTCTCTGAGTCTGTGGGTGATCCATCTGGACTCCTTGGGTCTGAAAGTTCAGTTAGATTCTTTGTCTTTTTTCCAAGTTTTCCTTATTTATAGAGATCGTCGCACTATACCATATATACAACCTGTGACGACCCTTAGACATCACATTCTACTTGTGCAAACTAGTGCGGCGACGTTTCACTGTGTCCTATTGGTAACCTGAGATGACCTTAGCTCGTCGCACTGTACCCTACTACTAGGCTAGGACGATTCCTGTAGGAATTGTTGGAGTGAGCCAATTTTTCTTTTTCCTCCCAGTTGTGCCTTAGTTTCCTGGTATGAAATTCTGATACCAGTGTTTGGTTGATTTCTGAGTTTGAATCTTGCTTTTGATTGGTTTTCAGGGATTGAAAGTCTTTCTTTGTAATTTTGCTAGTATTTTTCTTTTTAATTTTTTGTCACAAGGATATAATCTCTGTATCTAGATCTAAGTGCTTGATTGACAAAGGGTCTTTAATTTGATTGAGGTTTTGGATTGATTTTACTTTCCATATTGTTCATTGATTGAGAGACATTTTTGTTTGTATTTTACGAAAAGCTTTCCTCTCATTTTCATTTTTGTCTACATTACAAGTTTGATTTGGGAATTGTGTTGAATGTGTTAATTTTATTAGATTACGCTTTATTTTATTCATTACGTCTCTGATTTGATTTGGAAAAGGAATAATTGAAGCCATTTATTCTGTTTAGTAATCATTCATAAGAAAATTTTTGCAATCCGAATTTTTTATTAAAAAAGAACATTGGGAAAATTTTATAGTCTTTGATTGTTTGGAATTGTGTTTGTTCAAGAAAAGAGAAATCGTATTTTGTATCTTTTGTACTTCAAAAGAAATACCTTCTCCCTATTGTAATTAGAATTCATTGAATTGAAAGATTTCATATTCATCTCTTCTTGCATTTTATTGGTTCAAGGTCACATATGTCATCGGTTTCATTTCCATCTCCCTTTTGAGTAAACAACAACCTCTAAAATACAACATAATTATAAAATTTACTAGTAACTTTTATTTTCTAGAGAAATTCTCTTCACCAACTTTAGCTAGGATAACACTTTGGAATAGGCTGTAAGGCACACTCTCCAAATCATAAAAACACACAGATCTTGTGATAGGGAGAGTTCAAATCCAATTGCTACATTTTGTCTTGGGAAGCCCTTCTCACACAAGAGTCAAACTTGAGGTCGCATTAAGACTTGCATAGTTACTCACCCTGCTTTGTTGGTCTTGGTGTAGAGATTGTGTGTATTATTGGGGGTCACTTGATGGTATTCCCACGATTATGTGTGGGAGCCTCTTGAGTTGATTTCGGGCTAGATACCCTGCCTTTGCGCGTGGATCAGAATGTCGACAATTTCCTCAGGCATCATTGTCATAATTGGTAACCTTAGTATCCTATCTCTTTAGGGTATTTATTCGAGGTGAGTGTAGAGGGGAAAGTCTTCACGGTACCTGGAATCGATGAAGTCACTCGGGCTCCTTGGAGGGTATACCCACAATTATGTGTGGGATCTTGCACCAGGGTGTAAGTCTGTTAAGCAGGTTGTCAACGTAACTTTTCCACCCACTTTATCCCAACCCCTTCTTGTCTTGAATTCGCGATGTTGGATTTCATCACCAACTAGTGACTTCAAAATAAGAAGGTTTGTTTGCTTGTTTTGATTTCTAGATTTTATTAGCGAGTGTTGTTTGTTTCTCTAGTTGGCCATAGATTTGTTTCGTTCTTTATTTGGTTCATCCAACATTGACCTTCGCCGTTTATGTAGGATGCAAGGGCTGCCCCTAAAGGATCCAGAAGGTTACCTTCCATTGCTTCCTAAATCACCAGAAGGCTCTTCTGAGGGAGTAATCAATAATGAAGTAGCCTCACAGGTTGGAAGTTCAGACTCTTTAGAGGGGTTCTGAATTGTTTCAGATTCTTTAGAGGCATTCCGACTTCCTCCAAATCCGTTATTGAGTGTTAGAAATGATGGACATTTTCTCTGAATGAATTCATCAGGAGAAATCATTGTCGTTGAAACTACTGAAGCACCTACTGGACCTAACATAGGATCTGGAGTAGAGGATCCATTTTTTCATAGTGAATCATTTAGAACCACACCTCACAATGTGTGGGATCTTTATGGAAACTTAGGAGCGAGTCCTAATCAACCTATGGCATCACAAATGCCTGAGACGTTTGTTACCTATACGATACCTTTAGACCATTTTACTGACACAACCAGTAATGTCACCACCATTTCAGACCATTTGTTGGTTGGTTCTCACTCGATTCTTCCTCTCCAGATGGCCCATTCTACTATGGTCCCACGAGCTACAACCATTTCTACCGGAAATGTGGTGGTTACTCAAGCTCCGATCGGAATGCCACTTCCTCTTAGACCAACTCCGTCACTTCTCCCTGGGTATAACGCTTTGAATACTTCCATCGCCATCCCTACCCAGAATCCATCCAGAGGGAAGAATATTTTTGTTTCTTCTAGGTATAATAATGCTGCTACCGGTTTTGTTCCCACACCTACCCAGGTTCTCTCCGGAGGGTCGTACGTCCCTCCTCCACATTTTTCTGGAGGAGCTAATCGTCCTAGACCTAGTGGCTTCAATCCAATTGGAGGCACTGGTCCTTCTGTCACTTTTGGTTTTCAAATTCCTTTTGGAGGCCAACCCCAAGTTGGGGGGAAACTTCAATTTGTGGGTCAACCTCAAATTGGGGCACAACATCAAGTTGGGGGGAAACCTCAAGTTGGAGGCCATAACCCCATTTATGGACAAAACATACCTGTGAAAATATAAACCTTGGAATCTTCCTTTCCAAGGACATCAACAACTGTCTGAGGGGAAACATCCTCAAGTTAATTCTTTTGTGCCTCCCAATTGCGGACAACCATATCCAAGTTCTATGAACCCTTCCTGGGGTCAGAATTTTCAGTCAAATGTTCCTTTCCAAGGAAACATACCAAATCAGCCCAACACTATGGGCTATTTGGCTCAAAATCCTCCACAACTGAATCTGTCAGGACTATCTAATTATTTGTAGACTGCTTACGGCTCTACTAGTATACCTACGTGACTACCTCCCCAAAGCTACCAGTTTCCTCAAGTGAACAGACAATTCCCTTTTCTAGCCACTTTGGATTTACCAGACTTGTCTAGGATTTTGAATGATCCTATCTTACATTCTCCTTATTGGCCCATCATACCAGCCAAATTACCGTCTGACATTCCTAAGTTTGACGGTCGACCGGGAGAAGATCCGAATAATAATATTATGACATTTCATCTTTGGTGTTCGTCCAACTCATTGATGGATGACTTCATTAGATTACAACTTTTCTAATGAACTCTCACGAGTTTGGAAAAAAAATGCTACATCAAGTTACCATGAGGATTCTTTAATGACTTTAATACCCTAGACATGGCTTTCCTAACACACTACCAATTGCCAATTGAACCAAAATTTTGAGTTCTTTTAAAAAATCTTCTTCCACTCATATTTATGATCATATTCATGAATGGAGGAGGAGAAGACATTTAATCAAAGTTCCCCTTCCTGATCAATTATTGGCTGAGTGGTTTACCAAATCACTCATTGGTCAAATTGCCCGTGATGTTGCCATTGGTGGTGTTGTCACTGAAGAGCAGGTGATTAGTCATGCTCAGTATCTAGATATCATTTATTCACAAATAGGCACACTTTACGACTTGATCCCTGATGCTCCTCGCCCCTCTACGAATCCTACCCCAACACCTCCAACAACTTCTCATGCTGTTGATGGTGTGATTGGCACCTTTCATGTTGAGGCTCAGTCTACACACGCCAATCACACCAATCCCAAATATAATTCTTCTAATGTACATAATAATCCTACTCCTACTCCTTCCTCTGGTAAGACTTATGAAGTTAATTCATTTCAATCCACGCCTACCGGGAAAAATCAAAATAAAAAGAAAGGAAAGGGTAAGAATAAGGAGGATAAAAATAATAATTAATAGTCTTAGAAGAAGAAGTTTGTTTTATCCTGCTTGGTCCTCTTTGAGGGTTTCCTTTCTTTGGAAGCTGATGCTTCATGTGTCTCCTTCCTTTCCTTTAGCTTGGGACAATGATTCTTGTAGTGACCACATTTTCAACAGTTGAAGCATTGTATTTTTGTCATATATTTCTCTTGATTTGGCTTCTTCCTTGAGCCAAACTTCCTTTTGTTCCTGAAATTTTTGAATCTCGATGTGAAGGCTTGATCATCGTATTTATTTTGGGGTTTCTCTTTTGCACTGATCCTTGATTCTTCTTGTGCACAACAAGTCCAAAGTTCTTCAAATGTGGGATACTCCTTCCTTGTGTTCATGCTTGTGGAAAATGCATCCCATGTCTTGGGAAGACCACTGAGTACTATATTTACCAGTTCCTTCTATGAAATGATCTCTTCAATAGCTTGTAGTTGATCTATTAACTAAGATATTCTCACAAAGTATGATGCTATGTTGTCATCATCATTCATCTTCATGTCACGGAGCTCATTCTTCAGACTTGTTACGTGTCCAATGTTTCTAACTGAGAAGAGGTTTGGTAGGGCATCTTACATTTTATTAGATGAGTCAATATGGGAGATGTAGGGTATCAAGTGGTTTTTTATAGAATCCACTATGATACTCATAGCATTGATGTCATTGTCTTTGAAATCTCCATAACTGCAACGTTCTACGGTTCCTTCTCTTTTCCTTCTTCAAACTCTGGTTCCACAATCTTTCCTTTCACGATATCCAACACTTTATTCTTGGCAAGGATGAGGTCAATCCTTGTCTTCCACACTCTGAAGTTAGAAGCCCCTTCTAGCTTTTTTTTTGACTTCATAGAGTAAGTCATAACTTCTTTGACTTGGTCAACCCTTTATTTTGACCAAAAACTCAAACTTGACATTTTAGCTTGCTGAGAGTATCAAGAGATGCACTAGGCTAGGGAGCACTAGTATATCCATAAATTAGGTCAATCCCTTCACATAAGTTGCCTCAATGAGAGGGTTAGGGTTTCATTGCTGCAGCAAAAACTGGCTGCAACTGCAACTGCAACTGAGCAAATCCTCCCAATCTATCTTCCAACGATTATACTGTCCGAAGATAGTGTGGGCCCATAACCTATTGGAAATTAATGGATGTGCTCATTTAACCATAGACAATATAGAAATATTTTCACCCAAACATAGGCCAAAGTCACCCCCGAGCACCTTAACCTTGACAGAGAATCATTCCGGAAGAAAACCCTAGGATAGATAGCCAAATAGAGATAATGCACCTCTCTCCAAGGATAGCGCACCAAGCAAGAGTAACACAAGTTGATCAGAGAGTCCAACCCTAGAAAACCGAAAATGTATATTGAAGAACTGCCGACAACATCTGCTCCCAAGACTTGCGCACAAACTGGCCAATTGCATTGCGCACAAGTGTGCTTCTACAGTTTTGATAATTCTAGCCAAAGTGAAGACTGGCCTCCTATATTTATACTATTTCTGCCAGGCTGTCTGGGTTGAATTCTTCTCTTGGAGGCTAATAACCTAATACAAATCATTCTCTTGAGCCGACTTGTCTTCTAGGGTTATCATCCAACTAATTAGGGTTTCTTCTTGCTTCCCAGAATATTTTATTCTCGTCAGGGTTACACGTGGAGGTAAATACCTCCCGCAGATACCATAATGTCAACAGATAGATACTTGAAAGGTAAAAGTCATTTTAGATTGACCCAAGCCCAACAATGTAACACAAGTTATAAGATTTTTGGGAGAAGCCAGATATTGGAGAAAGTTTATTTCTAATTGTTCTTCAATTATAGCTCCATCACATGCCGTGACAAGCATTAAGTAGGTTTTCCAATGGGGAGGGAAGGAACAAAAAGATTTTGATGCATTGAAGGAGAGAATCAATTCAGCTCCAGTTCTTGCACTTCCTGATTTAAGGCAACCATTTGAGATACAAACAGATGCAAGTAACTATGCGATGGGAGCAATCTTGTTGCAACATGGTAAGCCCATATGTTTTCATTTTGAAACTTTTAATGGTGCAATAGTTAATTATCCTACATATGAAAAGGAATTGTATGCATTGGTGCAAAGTGTGAAAAAGTGGAAACACTATTTGTT
>ML841770.1:29822-49664 GCA_009831015.1 Picea engelmannii | reverse complement strand
ATTTGCTTAACATCTTTTACATCAAATGCAGGGTCTTCGACATATCCAAATATGACATTTGGATGGGTGAGTGTGAAGGATGTAGCAGAGGCACATATTCTAGCATTTGAAGTTCCATCAGCAAATGGAAGATATCTTGTAGTTGAGAAGGTTGCTCACTGCTCAGAAATTGTGAAGATCCTGAGCAAACTATATCCAGGCTGCACACTCCCAACAAAGTATGTGTGTTTTAAGCATTGAAAGATGGTGTCAATGAATTGTTCATTTGATTTTCTATGTAGAATACTAGAGAGAATAATGAAGAACTGCATTGAATTTCTGTTTTTTAATTTTTGCTAGCTATGAATCTGCTAGTTTATCATGGCAATGGCAGCTGAAAGTGGTTACCTCTATGTCAACAAAAAAATACACAAAATAAGTGGGAGAGCATTTCTTTTTATACTTTTTCAGCTTTCACCTGGTAATGGATGTAAGATATCACGAACCTGATGATTCCATGTCTGCATAGATAAATAGGTCTAACAGGGATTCTTCCTGTTGAATAAAATATATCTACTCTAAAAATCCAAGATACAAAACCCTAGAATTTGTATTTGTATATGTTAGACTGCTATGTACATTGATGAGAAGTACATTTGTTTAGTGCTATGGAGAAGATTCCATAGCATGCTTAGAGTGTCAGCAACACCAAGACAAGTAGATCAAGAGAAAAGATGAATCATATGGAAGCAGTACACAATTTTTTTGATATAAAAATTACTTCAATTAAAAGTATGCAAAAAAATATATGTCAAGGACATTTCTACCAAAATGAAAATTTTGGGTTTGAATAGTTCTTTGGTGGAATAACCTGGCAAAAGAAATTCACAAAAGTTAATGATTGCATCTGCTAAAGTGAATATTCTAATCCTTTAATTTTCCAATAATAATGACTTTCAGAATAATAATGTCAAGAAATGAAAGATGATAGAACACGTCTATCTTTTAATATTTATTGCTTAAGAACGATGATAGAAGAAATAAAAGAGGAATATTTTGGAAGGCTAACATGGTCAAAAAGGATTTTGTTTCGGTTACGCATTTTATGGAACTGATTTACAAGTGTTGTTTACACTTCTATAATCTTATTAACAAGGTTTCAAAATGCTTGTTGAAGAAAGAATGAAACTCTTACATACCGTTATGATATTTTCTATGTTGATCTCCATAGAAGTTCAATGTTCTAGATCTCTTCCAATCTCCAAATAGGAATTGGTATGGTTTCCCTTTGACAAATTTTCGAAGTCATATCCCTGAAACTGTGTGAGCCAGTTCCTCAGTCTACCAGAGAAAAGTGGCTTGTTTACTATGTATTTGAGCCTTGAGGTCTTGATTATCGACATAAAACTTAATAAACTTTGCTAACGAGTAATGCCAGATTTCTTGCAAAGCATAGATCATGCCCAATGCTTCTCTTTCAGTGGTAGTATAATTTTTCTTTGCCGGAGCAACTTTTCTACTTTTTTCGTTTTTTTGAAAATACATCTTATATTTACAGAAAAATATTTATAAACAACAAATCAAAAGACACCCTTAGCCAATAGCTGGTGAGCATATTTAATCAATAAGACACCCTTAGCCGACAGCTGGTGATGTACCTCATCACGTCACATGGCACAGAAAGAAGCCAAAGAACTAATCTCTTGCTCAAAAACAAACTTACACCCAATCTTCGAAAGGGAAAAACAGCAGAGACTCACAAGCACTGCCAAATCCCAAAGGAGGAGGAGCGACCAGATACCTGCCATCACCAAACAAGGCAACACGCTAGTGAATCCTGCCCTGGAGGAGAACTCAATATTGGTCCTAAATATGCTTCCAACAACTCTTAATAGACCGACATTCCAAAACTGGAATGGTAGGTGAAGGGGGGGGGCTATTATAAGCCTGTTGTTGTCCTAATACACACCTGCTAACATGGGGAAGTCTCCAACCCACTTGGTGTGTCCTTGGAGGCACAAACCTGAATCCAAACCCACTGTCACCTCAATCTGGACTCATTCCATCTAGGCTCACTCCTAGGGAAGCCAAGGAGGGTAGACACTATTAAACTATGTGAAGAATTTATTAGTTCTAGGAGTTAATTGATTTGTTGATTAGTATTACCCAACCCAATGACAAACAACCAATGCAATATGCAATCTTTCAATGACAAACAAACCTTTGTTTATTAAACCACAATCAGACCAGTGCCTAAAGATTCTACTTATTCCAATATACACAAAAGAAAGACGAGTTTACAAGAATAAAACAAAGTAAGAACTATTTACACAAGGAATTAAAAAAATAACTTTATGTAATTACTTTAAAACAATGAATGAATAAAGAATGCTTATAACTAAATCAATATAAATATTTACACATGCAAATAACTTGCATAGAAATGAATGGAATGTGAATACTTGAAAATAAATTGCAAGGAAATGTAAATGTTGTGCAAATGTTTAGGTTGTTTTTAGGTTGTTTTAACTCTTTAACTTAGGGGCTTAGATGTGAAATGTTGCAAGCCTAAGCTATGTGACTACCCCAAGTCCTTATCCCTTAACCAAGAGGAAATGTTGGGTGCTCAATAAGAAAAACAACAAGGTTCTCCCCTAGCTCCACAGGTCAAGTCCAAAGTGTTTGGGTAATCAACAAGGAGGACACTTAGTGCTGTGAAATTGTCCCCGACTTCAACCCCTTTTAGCCTCCACAAATCACTTTATTTTAATGGCCAAACAATAATGGATGATGGGTGCCTAATTAAACTATCCACTCAATCCTTTTCCCTTTCTTGTTACCCAAGATCCACAAAGTGGCAAGGGGAGGGAATACGGGGCAAAGGCGGGGTAAATTTTATTTACTTTGCACAAGTGAAATTTTAAGCACTAGCCAACACTATTTTGCAGGATGGCATAGCCACTCACATGCAAGGTGTGGACAAACAAAAAATGATTAAAATAAATAACTTAAACAAGTTAACCACACTACTTTGGTACAAGGTGGAGGACAAAGCCTTCCGATTTTGTGGCAAAGGTGGACAAAAATAATTAAAGCAAAAATCAGAAAAAATTTCTAATCCTAGCCAGCACGATTTTGCAAAGATGGCAGAGCCAAGCACAATGCAAGGTGTGGGCAAACAATTAAAATTAATTTACAGATTTTAACTTGGAAAGAAAAATAAAGTGCAAGCCCAAGAGACTCTCTTGGGCTGCTTACAATAGTTTTAGAAAGTGAGAGAGAGAGAGGGGCTTTGCACCAAAGCTTGTAGATGTTGTTTTGAGCTTTTAGTAGTCTATTTTGGGTAGCACTGTTGAATTATTGTAACGAAGAATATTCTACTTATATTTGAGTCATTATTGTATAGATCAAATCCCCTTTTGTGGATTGGTCAAGTCGGGTCTTGTATAGATCAAATCCCCTTTTGCGGATTGGTCAAAGTCGGGTCAATATGTATTTGTGTATTATATTTATTTAGGCCCTATTGAGCCTTGATAGTTAAATGCAAAATAAGAGGGTAAAGTGACAGGTCGGCCCAGACCTAATTATAAGCTCGCCAGACCACTATTTATAAGAGAGGCCAGTACTTCATTTGGACACACTCACCATCTAGCTCTGTAGTTGCAAGTCTTGGAGGAGAAATTGCTGCAACTGGGGGTGACGTCCAAGAGGGTTTTTGGCCTATCTCTTGTTATTTCTTGGTCATGTGGTGCGCTACTCTTCCTAGTGAAAGAGTAGAGGAGGATCTTTTGTTCGGTCTTTGGTCTATCTATATTAAGGAAGTTTTTGCTAGGTTTTCTCCCCCATGAGGGTTTCCTAGGATAATCTGTGTGTCTCTATTGTTTCTGTGATTGTCTCTCTTTCAGTGATCTTATTTATGCAGCTAATGTGCTAAATGATTATAATAATAAAGAAGAACTGTAACTGCTAGTTGTATAAGTAAAAACTTCAACATGGTATCAGAGCAGGCTTGAAAGAGACCAACTCATATTTCAATTTTCAGTATGCTGCAGAATTAGGGTTTCTGCATAAACCCTAAGTGTGACATTTTCCCTGTTTAAGGAGGACGTTGGGGGAAGTAAGCACATCTACGAGCTCGTCCTAGGAGGGTGCATCTAGTCCCTGGATCAGAATTCCGAATATTGAAGTTTGAAAAATTAGTGTTTCCTCATAAAACCCTAAGTTGTAGTCGCAGTTGCAATACCAATTGCAGTCGCAGTACCAGTTGCAGTGACAGTACCAGTTGTAGTTACAGTATCAGTTGCAGTTGCAGTTGCAGTATCAGTTGCAATTGTAGTGCCAGTTCCTTCGTATCAGTTCCTTCATGCCAGTTGCAACACCAGTTGCAGTTGAAATACCGGTTGCAGTAAAGGTTTTTGTGAAGTGCTGGGAATGATTTTTATTGTCCTAGTGCGCCTTAACCTAACAAATCTCCAGCTATCTTTAAATTACAAGTTGTAGCACCTTTGAAGTTTTAAAGGATTTTTATTGCTTATTGTTGCTGCTAGATGGTGCCATTACCTACCGATGTTGTCAGAGGTATGTACTTACATATGTTTAAACTGTATCATTATTCTAAAGGGTATTTGCAGGAGAAAGGATCTTTTGCCTAAGCAACAATTGTAGATCCAGAATGATCTCAGATCCAACACATTCAGAGGAACTATGCACCCCAAGTTTGATTAATTTGATATGCCTCTACTTATTATGGAATTGTCATAATCTTATGAATATCCAAGTTGCATTTTGAACTGTTGGTCAAAGTATTAGATTGATTAAAGTTGAGATTATAGAGTTTATTCCCTAACTCGGATCTCTGTCAAGATAGCATATTGTCTTAGTACAGAGGACAAGTTGAAGAAAGTACTTGTCATCTTGAGTGAAGGAGACTCAGAAGAAAAGAAACACTCATCCTTGAGGATAAGACTCCAGGTTCCAGGTTACCATGGAGGAAAAATTGATCGTAACACTAGACGAATGTTTCTCTCATTCCTTATTATTGTACTTCTTACTTTTTACCCTTGTTTCAGGCAGGTCACAAGTGATAGCTCTAAAGGAGCTACTGTGACAATTGTTCTCGCTATTATTTTATTATTAGTATAAAGAGTATTATTCTTGTCTATTGTTTCTCCCTTGTTGTTCTTGTTCCGGGAAGGTCACAGGTGATAACCCTGAGGGAGCTATAGTGACGGTTGCAGGAGGCAACATATTAGATGAGACATGGAGCAGACTATCCAAGCTTTATACATTCTATGTACCAAAGAAGATCAAGAAGACACTACTTTTGAGATACAAAGTATCTCATATAGAGATTGATTGTAAGGAGCAGAAGGCTCCAAAGATGACCGGACATTAGAATGGAACTCACAGTAGACTTGGTCAATGGATAATGAAGCCACCTTGATAGGAAGCAGAATTCGTTTGAAGTCTGACTCAACTTTTCATATTAACACTTGGTATTCAACACCAAGTATATCTTGCAAAGACTGTGAAGTTTTTGTAGACTTAGAAGAAATGAAGACTCAGAGTAAGCCTAATCTCATAAAGGATCAGATGGGAAAAAGAGACATCTTCCAGGACTAGTAGACAGATACCATGAGTTGAGAAAACTAGATCATAGCTTCAGAGACCTCTACGAGACATGAAATCTCCTGAGAAGATTCACTTGGTTCAGTGACAAAGGAGGAAGCCAGTCAAAAGGACTGGGATATGGATTTTTCCTTAAGACCAGAAGGGAAGTCAGTGGTGACTTCCAAGATTGATCTAACAGATCAAACATGCTGCAGATAACAGTATAAAGATGTACAAAGCCTGATTTGTGTCTAGAGGATTCTCCCAACAAGAGGGAGAAGACTATGACGAGACACTTGCTCCAGAAATCGAAGAAATAGTTCCAGTATTCATGAAGACAACCAGAACAACCATGATTCCGATACAGTATGAGATTCAGGGGGAGCAGTCCCTATATTTGAGATTGAGTTACCTCCATGAAAGAAGAAAAGCTACCTTTAGTATCAGTTATTGAGTCACTCTCAATTTCAAATGAAGTTGTTGCCATGATAGAATAGAGGAGCTACTCTTAGAGTTCAAAACTATAGTGAGAATAGAGCAGTCATTCTCAGCTTCAAAAATAGTAGCTGCAGAGCCCCGGTTCCAGAAGGAATAGTCGCAGAGAGAATAGAGGATATACTCTCAGGCATTGAGACAAATAGTGCTTTGCAGAAAGCACATAGAACCAACACATGATTATGCAGATTGAATTGCAACTGAGCAAGTGTACCGAGATGTGAATTTTTTTTTTCAAAGTACAGAACAAGAAGACACATGTCTGCAAGTTGAAGCAAGCTCCAAGAGCTTGGTATGGAAGGATTGATAGTTTTTTGGTGAGCTTGAGCTTTGTTATTGCACAATTTGTACTTTTCCCAAAGCCCAAGGCAAGTGGATCAAGTTGGTGTAACTAGGAATAACCTGCCACTGTCCCCATAGCAAGAGATCCCTTTCTCTTTAGGGGAAAGAAAAAGGCCACCCTAGGGGAGACATCCCCGGTGACTAAGGGGGGTAAATAGCTTAGGTCAAATAGAGATTCCTCCCCTCTCACTGGTCACCTTTGAGTTTAAGTCTTGGAGGATGAAGCCTAAAAGAGTAAGTGACTTGCAAGGAGTTTTTTACTAGCAGAGAAGGCATAAGCAAGTATTCAAATGATAATGTTAGTTCTAAAGATTTTCAGGTCCTATCAAGCTTGCCTACTAGGTCTGTCTTTGACCACAGTTAGGCTCTAAGTTTCAAATGTCAAGTAAAGTATATGATGTTGTTTTATAACAGCTAACAGTCCAAGAACTTCTTGCTGATTTGTTATGTTTATATTTGCAATTTTGGGTGCTCTAGCATGTAGTTTTAGTAACCAGAAGTTAGCACATGCATACCAAAATAAATACAACACACCTAAATATCTTTACAGCTGAAAATAAGCAGATCTAAAAGACTAACACATGCATTTTTGTACACAGGTATTTTTGGTCAACATGACCCTAGATAAACTCCCCCCGAGGAAAACCAGTTTGGAATATATGTCTATATATGAGGAAAGAAGAAGGTGGAATACAACAAGTACAAAATATAGTGGAACCTAATACAATAATAACTCGTTCTGAGCTGAAATACAAGTCCAAAACCTCCAAGTGCACCCTAGGAAGGTGCGCCCCACATACAAGCTGGCAAAACCACTGAAACTGCTCCAGAAGCAAACTGTGAGCTCATATCTGAAAACCCCTCCACAGGAATGAAGCTCTGCTGGATGGCCTCCCTCTGCAACTGATCTCACTGCAATCTGATGTCTAGAAGTCCTCCCACAACTGATGTGCTGCAATCTGGCAATGCGCCCTCCACAAGTGTGAAACCTCTCCACTAAATAAACAAGGCTAGATGCTGGTAGCCTCCCTCCATGAAAGCTAGCGCCCAAGCTTAAGCAACCTCATGCAACAAACCTCACACTCATCCTCCAAGTCTTCCTCTCACAATGAACAAATGAAGAATGATGTTCTCTTTCACCCTTTGTGCCCTTCTTAGACATCCAAAAGGAAACCTAAGATATGAATTGTGGAGATCATCTCATCTCCCATCTAATCGATCGTTGAGATCTCCCCAAAAATATCTAAATCAATAACCCACTTTGGGTTAAGTTTCCTAAGTGAACTTTATGTCTCTAATTCACCCACTTTGTGAATTAATAGTCATTTTGGGCATAAATGACTAAATTTCACTTTTGACTTAAAACTCCTAAGTCAAAGTGAAATTAGACAAAAGTACAAGGTATAAAGTGTATAGTCCTTCCCTCATGTGCTAAAGAGAGTACAAGCACATGGGGAACACCTCCCAAGGTACAAAACTCAACACTCCCTCTTACCGAGGAAGGTGTTCCTCACCAAGACCATCTTGTCTTTGAAGTAGACATGTTTGCCCCGTGGCAGGGCCTTGGTGAGAATATCTACAACCTGGTCATTTGTTGATACGTACTGCAACTGAACTGCCCCTCTCTGAACCCAGTCACGAATGAAGTGGTACCTGATCTCAATATGCTTTGACCAGTCATGAAACACTGGATTCTTAGAGAGTTTTATGCAACTTTGATTATCACAGTGAATGACGGTCGGTGTCATCTCTGGACCAAACAAACCAACCAACATCTTACGAATCTAGATGGCCTCGTAATTGGCCCGACTGGCCGCCATATACTCTGCCTCGGCCGAACTCAAAGCAATTGACTTCTGCTTCCGGCTTAAGCAGGAAACAAGTCTTGACCCCAAACTGAAGCAACACCCTGAGGTGTTTTTCCTGTCAGCAGCACATCCTGCCCATTCTGAATCTGTGTAGCCAACCAAACTGACTCCATCTCCTCTGATATAGTCTAGGCCATAGTCCATTGTCCCAACAATATATCTCAAGACGTGTTTTGCCCCAACCATGTGAACACTCCTTGGCTCAACCATGTACTGACTGAGGGTGTTCACGACAAAACAAATATCTGGTCTGGTGTTGACCAGATACATGAATGAACCAATCAACTGCCTGTATACTGTGGCATCCACCAGCTGGCTATTTGAAGCACTAAGCTTCTTCTAGTTGGTGATCATAGGTGTAGACATGGGTCTGCAATCTTCCATTTGAAACTTGCTCAAAATATCTGCTGCATACTTACCCTGCTCGAGAAATGTGTGACCCTCCTCCTGCCATACCTCCATACCCATAAAGTAGTGCATCAATCCGATATCACTCATCGCAAACTTTGATGCAAGTCCCAACTTGCACTCAGCTATGAGATCCTCGGCTCCAGTAATGAATAAATCATCAACTTACAAAATGAGAATGAGCGTGTCCTCACCCCTAACGATGAAATAAAGGTTCGAATCAACATTGCTCTTCCCAAAGCCCATCTGAAGCAAATACGTATCAATGCGTGAATACTAAGCTCGGGGAGCTTCCTTCAGACCATATAGTGCCTTCCTCAGAAGACACACGTGAGTTTCCCTATCACTCACCTTAAACCCCTGTAGCTGCTCTATGTACACCTCCTCCTCAATAAAGCCATTCAAAAATGTGATCTTCACATCCATCTGGTGAATGCTCCAACCCATCTCTGCTTCTATGGCATTGATAGTCCTGATAGAAGTGTGTCTCGCAACTGGTGTGAAAGTCTCGTCATAATCAAATCCCTCAACGCTGCCATTTGCAGCAATCTTGGTCTTGTACAACCACCTGGAATTCACAACTGACTTCCCCACTGGCCTCAGAACCACATCTCAGACATCATTGCGCACAATGGAGTCATACTCCTCTACCATGGCCTCTCTCTAGACTTGATGGTCCACTGCCTGCGCAAAAGTCTGTGGCTCAGTATCCCTGATACTCGTCACAAGAGCTAAGTATGCTCCAAATCTGACTGGTGGCCTGCTCTCTCTGATCTGGCTCATGGGCTCCCCTACATTCTCCTTGGCCTCCTTCACAGTCTCCTGAAACCATCTAGGTCTCCTCTTCCCTGAAGTGGTCAATGGAGAAGTAAGGTCTCTCTGCCCAAGAGTGACTGCCTTAGGACTCATCTCAACACTCTGAGATCCTGAAGTCTGTGCTCCCTCTGAAGTCTGTGCCCCATCTGACTGAACATGCTCTGACTGTGACCCTGAAGATGTGCATGGTGACCCTGTCACTCTGATACTGGTGTACTCGAAATCTGAGGTTGTGCTCCCTCTAAGACTGCAATCGACGACTCTGCATCATCCTCAACTCCAACTTTCGACTAAAGAGATATCACAAAAGCCCTATCCTCCTCAAATCTAACATCTCTGCTCACCACCACTCTCCTAAGTGGCGGAATGTAGATGCGATAGGCTTTCGACACCTTTGAGTATCCAACTAGAATCCCCTGCTGGGTTGTGGGATCTAGTTTTGTCCTCCTCTCTGAGGGGACATGAGAGAAAGTCAAGTACCCAAAGATCCTGATGTGCTCGACATCGGGCCTCCTACCAGTGAAGGCCTCCTCAGGAGTCATCTTCCTCAATATCCTGTGGGGGCTCCTGTTCTGCAGGTAAATTGCAGTAGCACATGCCTTTGCCCATAAGTACAAAGGCAAACTCTGATCATGCAACATGGATCTCGCTGCACCGGTAATGGCCCGGTTCTTCCTCTCGACAACCTTGTTCTGCTGGGGGTTGTAGGGTACAGTCATTTGTCTTCTAATGCCATGTTGGGAACAAAAGTCTACAAACTGTCTTGAGGAATACTCTCCCCCGTTATCCGACCGCAAGACTTTGATCCTCTTTCTCGACTGGTTCTCCACAAGAGCTCTGAACTCTTGGAATTGTGTGAAAACCTCACTCTTGGCCTTTAGGAAATAGATCCAAGTCTTCCTCGAGTAGTCATCAATAAATGTGAGATAGTACTCACAACCAGTCAAGGACCTCTGAGTCATGGGCCCATACACATTCGTGTGTACTAAATCCAGTATCCCAGCTGACCTGGTGTCACTGTTGGGGAACGATGCCTTGGTAAACTTGCCAAGCGCACACCCTCTGCAAACATCCTGATGCTCTATGTTGATCTGTGGCACTCCGGTCACAACCTCTCTCAGCCCTCCAAGAGCTCCATGATGTAGGTGGGCCATCCTGCGATGCCATAACTCACATAACTGTCTGTTGCTATCGCTACTCGCTGCCAATGCATGAAGTGGCTGAAAAAGCAATCTAAACAGTTTCCCATCCCTCACTCCAATCACCTGTCCTGAGGCAACTAAAGACCCACGAGGATGAATGAGTACGTCAGTGCCTCTGAATGTCACCTCAAGACCTCTATCCTGGAGGGTGGAAACTAAAATCAAATTCTTCTTCAGCCGAGGGACATAAAGAACGTCTGTGAACAATATAGGTGGCATGCTATCTCTCCAAAAGGTAACTGTGCCAATCCCAAAAACTCTGACCAATGTGTCATCTCCAAGAGAAATCTCTATCCCGACCTCGGTGTCTCTAAGATCAGTGATATGCTCTCGAACTCCAGTCATATGGCTCGAAGCCGCATTGTCAATATACCAGATACTGGGTGCCGTCTCAACTGAAGTGTAGCATATGAGGAAAGCACTCTCTCTCTGAAACTATGTCTGAAAATCTGTCTCCTTTGCTATAGTTGCAGTACCACCCTTCTTCTTCTTCCAGCATAGTGCCCGAACTTCTTACAAACAAAGCACTTCATTTTGCTCGTATCTCTCTTTTGACCACTGCTGCTCTCTCCTCCACTCCCCTGTAGATGGGCTCCAAACTTTGGACCCTGTCGACCCCCACGACCGGCCTTCTTCTCGCCCTTTGGCCAAAGAGCAAGATCCACCTCACCTTGACCAATCTGTTGCTGCAACTGTTGTTGCCCCTATCTAGAAGCCTCGACTGCAAGCCTAATCTCCTCCTGGACAAAGTCATCCCACATCCTCTCCCATGTAGGCATGACCTCCCGGGCAACAATGCCCCGTACAAATGGACCCCACGGTTTGGTGAAGCTATTCATAGCTTGCCTGACCAAAGAGTTAGGGTTCACAATCTCTCTGACGGCTGCCAGATCGTGTCTGATCTGAGTGTAACGACCAAGGAATGAAGTTACCAACTCATCCTTGAGCATGCGAATGCCCCTGAGTCGGTCATGAAGAACCATGATACGGTTCTTATTGGAGCGCTCATACAACTTGCAAAGAGATGCCCACATCTCGAATGCACAAGTCTTCCTCGTCAAATGGGGTATGATATGGTCATGAACTGCATCACATATGGTCCTCTTCTCCGTGTTGTTCCTTTTCCTAAACTCTGCCACCAAGACGGGAGTAGTGACAGGAATGGGGGGAACAACTGCCTCGACTATGTCCCATAGCTCGAGGTCCTCTAAGACGAAGAGCATCCTCGCCTTCCAAGGCAACCAATTGCTAGCCCTAGCTAGCCTGTCCTCAACTCGTATTTGAGATGCTGACATGTTTGCCAAACTGCAATCCCCAACTGATGCTCACACTGCCAAGGAAAACACTGTTTCACTCATGTCAACACAGGTGTGAAAAGAGACAAGTGTAATCTGACCTCACTCCTAACAAAATAGGTGTGAAAAGAGGTCAAGTCAAATCAGTCTCACTCCTACTGCGTAGGTGTGAAAAGAGACTGATGACAAGTGCCAAAAACTGCCCAACTGTCCTCTGCAAAAATCTTCCCTCTAACAACCACTGGATGACTCAATGGCTGTCCACAAAAATTCTGCCAAGAAGATGTATATGACAGCCAAGAAAATGCTGTCCCAACTGCTCAAAATTCCAGCCACCTTAGCTCTGATACCATGAAGATTTTCAGTTCCTATCAAGCTTGCCTACTGGGTCTATCTTTGACCACAATTAGGCTCTATGTTTCATCTGTGAAGTAAAGAAGTATATGCTGTTGTTTTATAACAGCCAACAGTCCAAGAACTTCTTGCTGATTTGTTATGGTTATATCTCCGATTTTGGGTGCTCTAGCATGTAGTTTTAGTAACCAGAAGTTAGCACATGCATACCAAAATAAATACAACACACCTAAAGATCTTTACAGCTGAAAATAAGCAGATCTAAAAGACTAACACATGCATTTTTGTACATAGGTATTTTTGGTCAACATGACCCTGGATAAACCCCCCCCGCAGAAAACCAGTTTGGAATAGATGTCTATATATGAGGAAAGAAGAAGGTGGAATACATCAGGTACAAAATATAGTGGAACCTGATACAATAACAACTCGTTCTGAGTTGTAATACAAGTCCAAAACCTCCAAGTGCGCCCTAGGAAGGTGCACCCCACATACAAGCTGGCAAAACCACTGAAACTACTCCAGAAGCAAACTGTGAGTTGAGATCTGAAAACCCCTCCACATGAATGAAGCTCTGTTGGATGGCCTCCCTTTGGAATTGATCTCATTGCAATATGATGGCTAGAAGTCCTCCCACAACTGATGCGCCCCAATCTGGCAATGCACCCTCCATAGGTGTGAAACCTCTCCACTAAATAAGCAAGGCTAGACGCTGGTAGCCTCCCTCCATGAAAGATAGCGCCCAAGCTCAAACAACCTCGTGCAACAAACGTCACCCTCATCCTCCAAGTCTTCCTCTCACAATGAACAAATGAAGAATGATCTTCTCCTTCACCCTTTGCACCCTTCTTAGACATCCAAAAGGAAACCTAAGATATTAATGGTGGAGATCATCTCATCTCCCATCTAATTGATGGTTGAGATCTCCCCCAAAATATCTAAATCAATAACCCACTTTGGGTTAAGTTTCCTAAGTGAACTTTATGTCTCTAATTCACCCACTTTGTGAATTAATAGTCATTTTAGGCATAAATGACTAAATTTCACTTTTAAATTAAAACCCTTAAGTCAAAGTGAAATTAGACAAAAGTACAAGGTACAATGTGTATAGTCCTTCCCTCATGTGCTAAGGAGAGTACAAGCACATGGGGAACACCTCCCAAGGTACAAAACTCAACAAGTTCAATCAAGACTGAATAGGTCAGCTAGCGCAATCAGTGCAATAATAAATAATGCTATGCTTCAAGAATATAAACAATTGATGGCAAGTACAAGTATTCCTCAAATTAATTAATGAAGTAACAAAAGGGCTAGCAATTGCAATAAGTCTAGCAAAGTTTTGACAGCAAGTACAATCTATGAAATTGATATTGATTTGCCAAGTGCTAGAAAGAAGAGTAAATGCAATGCATAACCAATGGCTCAAAGTCTAATGAAGAGTCTAAGTCCAAGTGGTTATAGTAAGGTTAGTTCTATGTGCAGGCTAGCTTGAAGTCTTAAGAAAGAGTTCAAAACTAGGTGGTTGTAGGTGAGATTCTTGCCTCCTTGAGCTAAAAATGCCAAAGGTGAGATCTTGGAGGTAGGGAGGAGTAATGACCTTAGTCCCCCTATCCTCAAAACAAAAGGAGAAGTACTATAGTGTAGCTTTGCTAGGCCCTAGTGCATCCCTCTTCCTTGGTCTTAGAAGTGCGACATCACCTTAGGAGGCTAGGGTTAGGTTCTATGTCAATACCTTTAGAAAGCTAGGCTTAGGTTTCTAGAGGTAAGACCAGAAAAGGAAGGTTGACAAACAAAGAATGAAGACGTAAATAACTTAGTTCTCCACACTTAGGGTTTTAGCAAGCAATTTCATAATCTTACATATAAAAGCAAGCAAAATAGACTAGCAATCATGAAAGATGACTAATAACAAGAGTTTATTTACTTATACCAAGAATAATCATGCATCAAACCACAATTTGCCAAGAGGAATCCTTTGATAAGTTCACCAAGCCAAAATATACCAAGAAAAGCTAGTGCGCACCTCCTTAAAAAGTCAAGTAACCTCAAAATAGCGCAAGTTTTCAGCCAATAACCCTTAAAGAGGGTCGAATTTCAGACCACACCACTTGTGTGGTGAGTTGAAGATGAAAAAAATGAGAGAACTTTCTCTCTATTTATTCATTATCAATGACCTTTAATAAAATTAGGTCATAAAAAGGATGACTTGGCCAAATTACATTAAAAATCTAAATTTTACACAAATGAAAGTAATTAACCCCTGAAATCATTTCCAAGGGTGACATCATGCCCATCTAGGGTGACGTTGAGCCCCTAGGGTGGAGCGTTGGGCCTCCTAAGCAAAACGTTTGGCCTCCAAAGGCCCAGGATGATGCCACACATGCCAACAAGCAGATAACTACCCCCATAAATACAAACCCCAACTTTGGATGATGTCAGGGTCAAAATGATGACGTCATGTGCTCTTCAAGGGTTAACATCGAGGTGGAAAGGCAAGATCACTATGGGTCTAGGTCTGTCGAGGTGTCCCTGGTGCAACACCCTTCTTTCTTCCTGGTGCAAGTCTCTGGTGTCTCTCTGCGCCTCGTTTGGATCACAACATCCATCAGTGGGCTTTTAGCCCCATGGAGGTTCGAGCTAATCATTCCCGCACATGTACCTATCCACTGGCCAAAGTCCTGCAGCAAAAACAAGTACTCCTTCTAGGGATTCCTATGTCACAGGGATCATAGAAATGCCAATCACATCTAGTAATCAAATTACCCAAACATGTGCATCAAACCCCACTTTATGCAGGCAAATGCTCAAAGACATTTTGCAGTTTAACAAGTCAAGTTTGGAGAAATTCTTAGGACGTCCTATTAGGCTAATCCTCCTTAAGTTTGGGTTGTTTCCAAGGTGAGAACCAATCTAGGTGATGTAAGTGTGTGTGGGGGAAGTGTTTGGTCATGGGTGCAGTGATAACAAGGAAATGTAAATCTTACATGTGGGTGCCTTTGTAGAGGGCGAGTCGCACCTTGTCAAGGATGTCATTCTTTCCTAGTCCATTCAGTGCCTTTTATGAAATATCCCTGATCCCACTGATCAGGATATCTACTTGGGATCTAGTGTTCTGTCTCGCAGATCTGATACACTGGGGGTTTTTGGATGCGTGTTACCTTCAGATCTGATACTCTGGGGGTTTCTGGATGCGTTTTAGTTGTGCGCTTTAGATGTTTATGGTTATTGCATGTGCATGTTGTATATTATGGTTTAAACAGTATATAGATGATGCATGCCGAAATAAGGAACATCAATCGCCCAATAATATGTATTATGAGACTCAAGCATGGAAATACAATGACATACTGGAAATATAGAAGATAGTCATCAGTTAGATCTCATGGATCATCACTGGAATACAAGCAAATAACATAAAAATACCCGTGATCAGAAGATGAAGGCAGATCTGATGCATGCACGGATAGATCGACAAAATCGATAGTTCTGGAGAAGTACGGTAACCACTACAAGCTGGAAAACTCGTCCTGAAGGTTATACCCGTCGGAATGAGCTGGAAACTATCCCAATAGAAGCGCCCTGGCCTCTAGAATGACACTGATGAGTGTCAGATGACAGATCTAGTCTCTGATGCACTGGATCTCGACCCCTGGGGGGTTTGCGCACCTCCTGGGTTTCTGGATGCACCCCAAATGATTCCACCAACGGAATTAGCTGCTATAGTACTCAAAATGATCGCCTCGCCAAATGCAGAACTGGGTCGGAAGGGTTTCCCCGCATCTTCTCTGATGCTCCGTCTGCAACCCCAAATGTCCTTCCAAAAGAGTTGCGCCCTAACTAGCTGGATGATGCACTCTGAAGGATTCCACTGTCAGAATCTGATGGAAAGTGGCTCAATCTAAGTGCCCTAGTTGGATCTCAACTGGGTTGGAAGGAAATTGCAATCTGAGCTCTGACTTCATGCAACTCCACAAACCCTTTATCTGACTTACGCCCTCACTGGTTGAGCTGCGCAACACTGCAAACTAGATACTCCTGATGGTATCTTTGATGGGCTAGGGTGTGTCTCTAAGCACCAAAACGTATCAATGGTGGTGGTTTCCTCCATAAATCCACTAAACAGTAGAAGTCGACTCTCTTCCTCCTCTGGGGACTCTCAACATCAAATCATAACAATGCATAATAAGGAATTAGGTCAAATTCCTCCCTTTATACCATGCCCAATCTAATTCACCATTGACCTCACTTAAGCTAGGCATTTTTCCTCCTAAGGTGAATAATTAATTAATTAAGTCCCCCTTTAGCACCTTTTCATTCTAATTCTTCATTGACTTAGGCTTAACTGACTTTTCCCAAGTAATTTGGCTTAATTCATCGTTTAACCATCAATTCCTCCTTATTGCTCCATCTTATTCCCTGTTTGTGCCTGACTATAGTCTACGAGAACACATAGAATACTAAGTCACTCCCTGCTAGCCTACTCTTGGGAACGGGACATCACAATCCTCCCTTCCCGAGATTTCTTGTCCTCAAGCAACATCAGTATTGGTTGCTGTAAGATGTGCTCTCCCTCCCATGTGGCATCCTCCACTGGAAGACCCTTCCATCTAACCAAGCACTCCCTGATGATCCTGCTCCTTAATTTGCGCTCTCTCTGCTCTAGTACCTCCTCTGGCACTAACTCCAACTGACCCTCCTCATCCAGGGGTGACAACTCCTCTGAAATGATAACCTGTTGTCCCAGAGCCTTTTTAAGGCAAGAGACGTGAAAGACATTATGAATCTTGCTACCTTCCGGTAGCTCTAGCTCGTATGCCACCTCGCCCATCCTCCTGATGACTCTGTATGGCCTGTAGAACTTCGGCTTCAACTTCTCTGCTCCACTCCTCTTCAAGGAGGACTGTCTATATGGTTGTAATCACAGAAGAACCAAATCCCCTACCTCAAAACTGCGCTCAACTTTGTGTCGGGGTGCATATATCTTCTGCTGGCTTTGAGTTGACTGCAAGTTCTTCCTTACTGATTGAAGAATCCTCTGACTCTCTTCCACCCAATCCTTGGCCCCCGGGACCCTGTTGTCTCCAAACACAGTCTCCATAAAGGAGGGTGCATCGTATCCATATGATGCCCTGAACGGTGACATCCTGATAGACATATGGTAAGTTGTGTTGTAGCAATACTCACCCATATGTAACCATCTCACCCAAGTGCATTGTTGCCCCCCCACATAGTTTCTCAGATACCCCTCCACCCATTTGTTGACGATCTCTATCTGCCCATCTGTCTGTGGGTGGTAGCTGGTACTCGTGGCTAGCTCTGTGCCTGTCAACCTGAAAGCTCGTGCCAAAATGCGCTGATAAAGCGCCCATCTCTATCACTAACTATCTGCCTGGGTAACCTGTGCAACCAGAATACTTCCCTAAAAAACAACTCTGCTACCTGTATGGCCTTCTAGTATGTGGCTATGGCAAAGAAATGTGCAAATTTGGTCAGTCTGTCGACCACCACAAATATACAGTGCTTGCCCTGCACTCTAGGAAGGCCTGTAATAAAATCCATGGAAATGCTCTCCCATTTCTGCTCTGGAATGGGTAGAAGTTGTAGTAGCCCTGCGGGGTGTCTCTGCTCGGACTTGTTCTGCTGACAAGTCGTGCACTCTCGTATGTGTTTCAACACTTCATCCTTGAGACCCTTCCATGAGAATCTCTCCCTGATTTGCCTATATGTTTTGATGTAACCCTGATGCCCTGCTGGAGGCGAATCATGACATACCTTCAGAATTTTCCCTTTCAGGGTGGATTCTGGAACCAAGTAGATCCGGTCCTTGTAGAAAATGACATCATCAAGAACCCAATATCTATCATCAATCACCTATCCATCCATCACCTCACAAGCAAATTTGTTTTTGGAGTATTCCACCAACAAATGAGCTTTCCAATCTGTACAAATGTCCATCATCGAACATCTCGCTGGCCTCCGGGACAAGGCATCTGCCACGATATTCCTTTTTCCGTTGACATAGTCAATGTCAAAGTCAAAGGCTTGGATCTTTGAGACCCACTTCTGCTGCCTCTCACTGAGGTCTTTCTGATCAAGGAAATACTTGAGACTGTTATGATCAGTCTTCACTACAAACTTGCTACCAACCAGATACTGTTTGAATTTGGTTAAGGCATGCATGATCGCTAGCATCTCCTTGTCATAAATAGGATAGAGGCTCTCCGACTCGTTGAGATTTCTGCTCTCAAACACGATGGGGTGGCCCCCCTGCATCAAAACTGCTCCAATCCCCACCCCTGATGCGTCGCAGTCTAAGACAAACGGCCGCGGGAAGTCTAGAAGGGCTAGAACAGGGCATGTGCTCATAACCTCCTTAATTTTGTCGAATGTCTGCTATGACTTCTCTGTCCAATGAAAAGCACCCTTCTTGGTCAAGTCTGTGAGTGGTGCTCCCAACTGTGAAAAATCCTTAACGAACCGCCTGTAGTAATTGCATAACCCAAAGAATCCTCTCAACTCTGTGAGATTCTTGGGCATTGGCCAATCCAAAATGGCCCTGTTATCTCTCAGTTTGTAGTTCAGGTCAAGTAGCTGAAAGGTAAGGGTCAAACTAGCGTAACATGAGCTTCCCCACCCACTGTCACCTCGATGGGGGGCTCTTTCTATTTAGGGTGGCTAAACCCAAGGGAGACGTCCCTGGCAATCTGGGGTTTTGAAAGGCAAAGGGTTAAAGGATCAAGGCAAATTTTCCCTTTCACAGATTACCGCCAAGAAGATAGTCAAAATGAAGATACACCACAGAAGAGGCACCTGTTTGCGAGACAAGGCAACAATAAAACTAATACATGCAGTAGTGGTTAGTACTTCATAGATCAATGACTATCAACATTCAATGAGTATGAGCATAGACAACAGTAAATATTGACGAAGTCAATGTTTGCAATAATGACAATGGCTTATAATATTACTTCTCAATAAATACCAGAATGATATAGCATCCAATGGAAATGATTGATCCTTGATTTGACACAATGCATTAAATATCATTAAATGCTCATATATAATAGACTTGCTGCGTCACTAGGCTAGAGATGATGTCAGCTATCATTAGGGTTAATATAATAGACAAGGAGGTCAACGTTTTGTTTTTTTAGCCAATGAAAACTATCAATACATCAATGTCTATCATTAGATGAATAAGCCACAATGTTTTCTATAAACCAAAGGCTCAAATAAGGCATGACATCATCATTAATCTAAGGGTTAGTAGACGCTAGGGTTAGTTAGGGTTTCAAATTTAAGAGTTTTGAAAAGTTGTTTTGGCACAACGAGCTCAACGTTGGAGAGATAGACTAGTGCCTTAGGGTATTATGGAGTCAGAAACAAGGGCAAGATCTCGGGAGGATCAAAATCTAAAGACTAGAGAGTTAGGTTCTATGGTGCTGCAATGGCAGGGCCCTAGAATCAAAACCC